>OZ020190.1:26264871-26501443 GCA_963971165.1 Philopedon plagiatum
ATAAAAAGTGTGATCGATAAAATAAAAACACAACAACCAAGGTGGGTCGGGTACCTGATGCGTATGGGTGAGAATTAAACAGTTAGAGTCGTGTAGGAGACAGAGACGGGAGCCAGACGACGAAGGGGAAGATTAAGAAGGAAGTGGAATTCAGTACTAGCCGAAATAGTGAAGGAAAGAGGAATGGACTGGACGCAAGCAAGAAAAGATACAAAAAACAGAAAGTGATGGAGAACAACCATCAACTCTACATCAAAAAAGGTAGAAGAAGATCGGGAAAAGTAAGTAAAAGTAGAGGATTTGTGGGATTTACATTTCGTCATTTACGTTTCCGTCTGAAGGGTGGCTCCATCTCGTCAAGGCTCCATTAATCCCAAGATACTATTGAAGTTGAATTAATAGTAAAAATAGTATTTCGACTAAAAAAGACCCAACAATATTACAAGCAGAAACGTGGAAAATTTTCTTTCGTTTGTCCTTGTCTATGCAATGACAGCAAAATTAAAATTCAGTGAAAGATCCCATTACTCAAAAACATGCACTCGTAAAAAATGAAATAAATATAAACACAAAAAAATAATAATATAATAGAATAACACAAAAAACGATTTGAGATTTGTGAAAAAATACTATAGCCGTTAGGAAAAAAATTCTCAAGGTTGTTGTATGCACACAATTAGAACAAAGTTAATATTTTAATGAAAACTAAAATTAAATAAAAACAAATCGAAAAGATGTTATTGACAATTATTAAGAAAATGTTAGAAAATTAAAAAATAAACAAAAATTAGTATTAGAATCAGTAAAAAATAAATATGCTTAAATTAAACCGACGGCTTAAAAGAAGCGAAAAAAGGAAAATACAATAAAAGAAAATTAAAACAAAATAACACAAAACACCACAAAATAAGAAGTAAAAGTTAAGATCTATCTACGTACGTGCAGATTGTAAAGCACTGTTTGTTACAAATATTCAGTATACTGAGAGAAACCTACCAGTATACAAGGCTAATAATAGGTTGTCATCTTATACTTGATGGCTCTGTCTGATGTCGAAAACTTTGGAGAAAGGAACGCTAAATGAGAATGAGAATTAATTAATAGACATATTGTCTGCCCAAGATATCTGCAACCGGCAAAAGAATTTAAAGAATGCAAGGGACGGCTTAAACAACGTTGCAAATTTGTTTGTAAACCAGATGTGGTAAACAGTTTGTAAAGATGTGTAAAACAGTTTTTCAAAACTGGTTTATAAAACAATTATTGGTAACGTTGTTTAAGCCTTTCCTTGCATTCTTTAAATTCTCTTGCCGGTTGTAGATATCTTTGGTGGACTATATATCACTTACTGAATAAAAAGCAATACCTAACAAAAAAAATCAGTATTAGTTAGAAATTTTATCAAACAGCGCTGTCTTGGGTTTTGTATCTCAATTTACAACAGCAAAAAACAATCTTATAGATATTTAAAAATAACAACAAAATTGTTTCAATCTTCACTAAATTTTTATTCATAAACATAACAATTGTTTCGACACACAGTGTCTTCGTCAGCTGGTTGGTGTAAACTAACTGTTCTTATTATATGTATTAAATCCTCAAGACATTTTTACCCAAATTTTTACAAGCTGGTGATTATGTTTACAATACCATTAGGATTAGGTAATGTCCTATATTTTAACATTTTACGTTATAGAATGTACCACAATATCGTTTTATTGCTGGAGGAATTTCCAACAAATTATAAATTTAACAATGGGGAACCATTCAAATCCAGCTGGTCATTTAATAATATGTTTAATTTTTTACATTTATTTATTTCCATACTTTCTAACAAATTAAGTTTTACAGATTTGTTTTCTAACTGTAAAATTTCAAAATTATCATCAAACCTATACTCGATTTGAAATTGGTTGATAGTAATAAATCATTAAAATCCGTCAAACACGTACACAGAGTGGTCCACCTAAATTGCCAAGTTTTAAATAGTATATACATTGAAAGTCTAGACCCTTTTGCATTTATTAAACTTTCCATTCCTATAGATCTGATAAGGGCGTCGAATACAAAGCTTAACCCGAGGCTCGAACAATAAGCGGTAGTATTCTACCTGTGATGTTTTGCACTCATGCACGTGCTTTCGGGTGGGTTTAAGTTTATATTAAACACAATAATTATATAATTTAGTGAACATTCGGATGTGTGGCATAATTTGTTACCCTTGTATTTGAATAAATATAATACTAATAACAATAAAGCAACTAATAAACAAGTAAATTTGGAAAAATGTTTCTATTTGAAATTCTATAAAATTTATAGTAAGTCATTACAGTTCTTCGCTTTAAATTAATCATCATCAGAAAATGAAATATCTGAGGGACTGTCTTCTTCCCCTAAATTGATAATAAGTGGTTCGACCGTTTTCTCCAGTAAACTATCCAATTGCCACATTTTTTCCTCCTCCTTTAGTACATGCTCTATACATCTTTGCCACTTCCCCGCGTTGACTTCTTGAAGCGCTTCTTCAAAGAGTTTTTGAACATCACTCATTTTATAAGTGGTATTTTTTCTAGCCACATAACCTTTCACATGAGCCCATACCAGTTCGATCGGATTTAATTCGCAATGGTAGGGGGGGAGCCGAAGCACTATTATATTTTGTTTTTTGGCCATTTCGTCAACAACATATTTTTGAAACCGATGTTTATGGGTGTTTACAATTGATAGCAACTCCTTTTTAACCATATTGTCCTCAAATTGTATTTGTTTCTCCACAAGCCACTCGATAATTTTTGCTTTTCGCCAAGCAGTTGTAGGCATCTTCTCCAATCTTCTGGAGTGATACGGAGCGTTATCTAACACAATGACGGAGCCAGGTGGAATCAGCTCTATCATTTGTTCGAAATACTCCTCAAAAACATCAGCATTCATATCCTCGTGGTAATCGCCTGTACGAACTGATTGGAATGATAATAGTCCACCTTCTAAAAATCCATTGGAGCTACCGATGTGAGTTATAATTAATCGTTTTCCTTTTCCAGAGGGCGGATTTATTCCTGTTGATAGACCGTCTAAAAATGCTTGCCGGTGAGAAGTCACATTTTTGTCTGTCCATATTTTTCCAACTGTGTAGCCTTCGTTCAGCCATGTTTCGTCCAAATAGAAAATTGTTTTGTTTTCATTGCGAAATTTTCTTATTTTTCTCAAATAATTACGTCTCCAACATACTATTTCATCTTTTTCGAGCAAATGAGACTTCCGACTATGTTTTTCCCATCTAAAATTCATTTCTCTTAGAACTTTCCATAGTTTATCTCTCTTGATTGCAGGAAAGTCTTCTTTTACTGCCCCTAAAACTCTATCCAAAGTAGGGATCTCCTTATTGAAATAGAATGAATGCACCTTTCGTCTTATGATGGCCTTTTCGTCCTCATCGATCGGTATTGTTCGCCTTCCTGGAGATGGTTTTGGTGGCGTCACGGTTCCTGTCTTTTCTTCCCGCATCAGCCTGTAGATGGTTGCTTTTCCAATACCTGTCATCTTTGAACAAAGTTCCACTGCAGAATCGATACTTATTGCACTTTTTTGATATCTAAGTGCATTAAATACATTAAGCACAATAATCTTTTCACTAATGCTTAGCGCTGATTTCGCAGCTCGCTTAACTGGAATAAATCCTGAAAGACTCTCCATTTTCAAAAATTACCCAAATGTGTGTCCTAGAATACTCGCATTAGGTTTGTTCGCTCTTAAAATGACTCACAGTTTTATACCAATAAGTAGAGGTACCTAATTTTTCGTAACTACCTGAAAAGTAACATTGTGTATTAATTGTTCCCGGAATTCTCGGCATAATTATTTTTACCTGTTATGACAATAATGATTACTAAATTATTCGGATAAGTAAATAGGGTTCAAACCGGCACGTCAGGTAGGTGCGCCTATGGAATCGGCTGCTAAAAATGATTTATTACTATCAACCAATTTCAAATCGAGTATACGTTGTTCGATATTCAAATGTAGAGCGTAATGTGAATTATTAATTTTTTTGTTATAACTGGTTTTCTGTTCTTTAAGTCTTATTTCAAAACTTCTACCTGTTTGTCCAATGTAAATTTTTGGGCAACTGCCACATTTAAGTTTGTATACTCCACATTGTTGTTCTTTTTTAATTTTACTTTTGTTGTTTTTTATTAACTTTCGTAAATTGTTATTCGTTTTGAAAGCAATGTGCAAATCTAGTTTATTCAAATGTGTTTTGATTTTTTGTGTAAGTTTACCGGTAAACTTACACAAAAAATCAAAACACATTTGAATAAACTAGATTTGCACATTGCTTTCAAAACGAATAACAAATTAGGAAAGTTAATAAAAAACAACAAAAGTAAAATTAAAAAAGAACAACAATGTGGAGTATAGAAACTTAAATGTGGCAGTTGCCCAAAAATTTACATGGGACAAACAGGTAGAAGTTTTGAAATAAGACTTAAAGAACAGAAATCCAGTTATAACAAAAAAATTAATAATTCACATTACGCTCTACGTTTGAATATCGAACAACATAGGTTTGATGATAATTTTGAAATTTTACAGTTAGAAAACAAATCTGTAAAACTTAAGTTGTTAGAAAGTATGGAAGGGAGTTACACAGTTGGGCCCTTTTACCTGGGATTCAGTCAAACGTCTAATCTAACACAACAGTTGGGCCCGATATATACTTATCCCTTTAAGAGTGTTTATGACAAATATTATAATTATTTATTATGTTTGGGTATACAGGGTAAATAAAAAAGTTTTGAAAATGTGTAATGTTTATTGTGCAAAATAAATTCACAATTTTAAAAATTAATAATATAATACAGTTTACAAGTATTGTTTTACATAATATAATGTGATTAATCAACTAGGCGCGTATTTACAGGAAACACATTTTATAAAACTTGTTCTGTCGATTTCATTTGACATATATTCCCGTATTTTATTTTCTACAAATTGTTTTTTCTTTCTAATATCAGCTTTTAGAGCTTTTGGAAATTTGTTTGCTGTTACAATTTTAATATATGTTTCGGTTTGAAAATTTAGCAAAATATCTACAAACTTAAATATACTTGGGTGAGAATGATAAAAACTGTTATTAAACTTTGAGTGAAACGATTCACATGCATTAGTTGTTCGATATAATGAAGATGAAAGATTAGCCCAAATGTTTGGTGGGAATTGTGAACATTCATCTATATAAGTATCTACTAAATAGTCACAAAATTGTTTTAGCCTTTCATCTTCTGGCACATTCAAAATTTGTGGTCGGCGTGTAGAGTTTAGCGGGACACTTGGTTTTTTTATTTACACATCTCCAATACAAAGTGTTATCTTTTAAAATTTTGCCGACACAAAACTTAAAACCACATACGACTAACAGTCGCTTTCCTTTTTCACTTAACATTGTTTGAACTTCCATCGTTTATAAAACTCAGAAAAGAACTGACAAAAATGAATAAGTTGTCAACATTTAAGGACCTGTGACCACCCTCTATTGGTACCTTAACTAGGTACTTCTAGGAATATCGTACTACACCTTTTCAAGTGTAATAAAACCACTAATACCCTCATTTGCATATCGGGGCCCAACTGTTGGGTGTAATCATCGGATTACCTGCAAAAGGGCCCAACTCGCTAGCGTCCGTATGGAAATAAATAAATGTAAAAAATTAAACATATTATTAAATGACCAGCTAGATTTGAATGGTTCCCCATTGTTAAATTTATAATTTGTTGGAAATTCCTCCAGCATTAAAACGATATTGTGGTACATTCTATAACTTAAAATGTTAAAATATAGGACATTACCTAATCCTAATGGTATTGTAAACATAATCACCAGCTTGTAAAAACGTAGATAAAAATTTTTTGAGGATTTAATACATATAATAAGAACAGTTAGTTTACACCAACCGTCTGACGAAGACACTGTGTGTCGAAACAATTGTTAAGTATGTTTATGAATAAAAATTTAGTGAAGATTGAAACAATTTTGTTGTTATTTTTAAATATTTTAATAATGGATCTTCATCAAGTAACGGCTACATCAATTCAATCTTATAGATGTTTTTTAAAAAATCAGACTAATAAGAAAAGTCAATTAGTAATAAATACTATTGTCTTAATCTTTAAGGTTCACGACAGGGCATCAGTTTATAAGTATTTTTCTAATAAATACGAAAATTAAAACCAAAAAATACATATAATTCTAAAAAAAGAAACAATCTTCTTTACTCTGTTAAAAAAACATTTTTCGCCAATACATTTAGCTGCTTAAAGTTTACATTAGCGTCAAATCAAAAGGATTTGAAATCAATTTGGTTAGAGCCTTTCAGTTTTAGTATCCGCAAAAGTTTTATGTGGCTAAAAAGGTCGGTAGGCACTTTGTATGAAGTTTTATTTTTATTTTCGTTACAAGGAGAGGTCGTCAGATGCCAATTTCAATGACGATATCCTAACGTATTGGTGCTATTTTTCTTAGAGAAACTACCAGGTATTACAGGCAACAATGTAACATAAACAAAGTGATACATCTGGGCCCTATTAAGCTTACGATCGTGGAGAACGGTTCTAAAAGTTTACAAACTTACATTTTTTCACTAAATATTTAGATCTAATAGTAAATTAAATGAAAGATGGTTGATTGAATGGTAGCCGTTTAGGGTAATCAGTTTCATGAAATATCTAGACCGTTCATGAAGTCCTGCCAAATAGTGAAATAAATTAGTCTAAAATACCTAGAAATTTTTATATATAACATGTAATTCTAAACCGTCATTTACTGCTAATTAAATCGTGTAAAGTTACATCAATTAGCTAACTATTTTGGACTGTTCATGAAATGCTGGAAGAGAAATTTGAAGTTCGTTAAATAAACATGCAAATATATATTTGTTTTGATTACAAATTTGTATAATCCTGTACTATGCCAAACAATATAGGATTAGGTATGTATAAAAACTAGCGCAACAGTTCCTATGGAAAAAATTTTAAAAGACCCGTAGTATACAAGGTAGCGACAAAAACATAAAATATACGCAAGAATAAAGTAGGTACTCTAATTTAGCAAGACACAAAAGCGGCGTTCGGCAGTTCAATATTTTTCATCGTTTTGATCATAATTTTTGACAGGCACATGACTCATTATTGTAATCAGTACGACTGATCACGTGCCTGTCAAAAATTCCGAGCAAAACGATGGAAAAAATTGAATTACCGAACGCCGCTAAAGAAGAGTTATTTTAAAAAATTATTTCGAATCATTTTTTCTCTCTAAATACGAAATCACAGCAACCTATGAACAAAAAAAATGTTTTTTACATTTTTACTTTACGTTACGAAATCAATATTCGTATTATGTTAATAAGTAAAGGGTGATTATATTTCACACAGGTAAATATGCTAAGAATAACTTTGACATAGACATTGACATTCTTTGCAGTATAGTTCTATTAATTTAGTTTATCAATTTATCGTTTTCCTTAATGGGCTTATAAAGCAATTTTTTTTTTATTTCATAAAACAAAAGTGCTCCATTCGAAAAGCTTATCCCCAAAAGATTAGAATGTTTTCTGATCGAATTCACCCTCAAAATAGCCGTCAAACATCGCTCATTATAAAACGGGACGATGGTGTCCGGTGACGTAGTCCCACGATAAGCGATAAGCGTTGGCACCGCTGCAAAAATTTTGCGACTTACTTTGCTTAAATGACAGTTGTCAAAATCCTTTTTCCCCTTAGGGGACGATGACGGTGTTGCCGTATCCTTAATTGGATTCACCGTTGTGCCTGTTACATTCAGTTGTTTTTCGTGGAATGACGTCATGCTGGAAACTGAATATTTTCAATTTTTGTACCAGCTACAAGTAGCAGCTTTACTCGAGTGAGGTATGTTCTTGCATTGAAGTGGTTTCCTGTAGATGGGCCTCTCGGGTGTTCGGTACCGTCGTTGCTCAAAACGATAGGCTTGAATAGGCGGAGCGGCTGTTGCGGAAGGTGCTTAAAGGCTACGTCAGCGTCAGTCTGATGATCCCCAACAAGGGTGAAAGCTTACTGTCTGCCAGCCCGGGGTTGTCCATTAGATCTTGGACTCCCCGCACTTTGATGCAAAAACATAACTTACTGTCTTTCGGTCCGCATAGCCATTATTTTTCCTTTTATATACAGCTTCCCCGATATTTTCTTCACTTATATATATATATATATATATATATATATATATATATATATATATATATATATATATATATATATATATATATATATATATACATATATATATATATATATATATATATATATATATATATATATATATATATATATAAGTGAAGAAAATATCGGGGAAGCTGTCTGTATGGTAGTGCTCGACAGGTGTTTCGTGCTTATTAGCACTCATCAGTCGCACATAACCAAGTTATTAGATGGGAAACTTGGAAGTTGAAAAAACACAAAGAGTTGACAGACCTGCTAGCACATTTGCGGTTGATTTTTGTCAGGAGACCGAGGGCTTTCCGGGCAACACCCAACATCACCACGGAGGCTGCAATAGCACCTGCGTGAAATCTCTAACCCCAAAGAATATTACAATATAAAGAAATAACGACAGGAAAATATATAAAAAAGTGAAGAAAATATCGGGGAAGCTGTCTGTATGGTAGCACTCGACACGTGTTTCATGCTTATTAGTTTCCCATCTAATAACTTGGTTATGTGCGACTGATGAGTGCTAATAAGCACGAAACACGTGTCGAGCACTACCATACAGAGAGTTTCCCCGATATTTTCTTCACTTTTTTATAAATTTTCCTGTCGTAATTTCTTTATTTCTTTATATTGTTATATTCCTTGGGGTTAGAGATTTCACGCAGGTGCTACTGCAGCCTCCGTGGTGATGCTGGGTGTTGCTCGGAAAGCCCTGGGTCTCCTGACAAAAAACAACCGCAAATGTGCTAGCAGGTCCCTGGTCTGTGAACTCTTTGTGTTTTTTCAACTTCCAAGTTTCCCATCTAATAACTTGGTTATGTGCGACTGATGAGTGCTAATAAGCACGAAACACGTGTCGAGCACTACCATACAGACAGCTTCCCCGATATTTTCTTCAATTTTTTTATAAATTTTCCTGTCGTTATTTATATATATATATATATATATATATATATATATATATATATATATATATATATATATATATATATATATATATTACTATTTTTTTACTATCTGAGCCAGCTAGACCTAGACACCTAGATATTTCATGAAACAGCTAATTATGCTAAACGGCTTCAACATGTACAAAGGCAATGCTAAGACATATAAATGTTTTCTTAAGTGTTAGATTAATTTAAATTATAATCTGAAGTTTAATGTAACTACTTAAACCTTTTTATTTCTCTTGGTCTGCAATTTTTTTCTAAAAAAATTTACTTTAATTTTGTAACTGGCAGAAAGTTTATTTTATTACTTGCTTCTCCAAATCCAAAATCAATAACTTCAAATATTTTAAAAGTTTTTATTTCCGATGACTTTTCTAAAGGAATCTAGAAAGAAATAAAAAGGCTTCAAAAGGATCAAATAAAGCCGGGAGCGCGTGCCATGCGTTAAATAAAGTTCGGAGAAATCCCAGTTAAGACAAACGGGCAAAGAGGGATATTGCCAATGCAACAATTTATTTGTAAATAAATAGCGACGGGATAATTTAGATACAAAAATTTGATAATCTGATTTTTTAAATAATCCATATCATCCAATAATGAACATTACGCATCAGATAATAATATAGAAGTCCAATTACGAGTAATTAAAAAAAAGAAAGAATAAATTTTAACCAGCAAGCAATTTACAATGTATTTCACAAAGTTAGCTTTATTGAACTAAACTACCACATAGTGAATAAACAAAACCTGGTTTGTAGTCTATTAATCAAAATGTTCCATTTTGTCTGCTCGATAGTATAAAATTAATTTATATAATTTATTTATTAACTTGGGTAATGAAGTACCTAATAAAATAACAGGTGTCAAAAACTAAAGACTTAATTAAAAATAAAAATAAACTTATTAAAAAATAATAAAATCACTGGAATAAAAGAATAAACTGAAAACTTTAAAAATCGACAACAATGCCATTAGCTCCTTTCGGCAGCAGAAATTTAATTTGTGAATAACATATACCGCTACGAATAATAAGTGACGAGGAAACATCGGTTATCGTAATCGTAATACGCTGTCTAATATTAATTAAAAGTGCAACGTAATATAGATATCATAATTGAATTATAGTCCGATAATGAACATAATTCACAATATAATAATCCGATTTTAAAATATTACGATTCTGCTTACTTCTAGAAATCACGTATTGACTGGAACTTGATATAAATAAATTTTAAAATGAAAGCTTCAAGGTTTCAATATATACAGTAAATTTTATGACACCCTTCATGTCAATTCTTAGTCCTCATTAAACGTTTTTTATTAATGCGAAAATAAAGAAAATGTTTATGAACTGAGAAAAAAATATTAAATCAAATTCACGGCATGCATTCATTAGCTGCTTTGTTGACGTTTAAAAATTTTCTTCTGAGCGAAAATAAATACTAAACTACAAAAATATTTTCTTCGATCACTGACCTCTGATGTATGAATTTTCAAAGATGTTTAATATTTAGGGTAATTTTGTGTCAAGTCTGTCTGATGTTATTTAGATTACATTATATTACGTAATAAAAAGTTTTTTATAAAATTCTATTTTTTAAAATATTTAAAATTGTTTCTCTGTTCCAGCAGACGAAATTAATTTTTAAAATAATGTACTTTATTAACATGGGTAATTTACTTGCTTGCGCATCCAGAAAATTTGTTTTCATAAATACAAACCTGGATAAGAAACAAAAACAAGAAACCGAGAAAAGTTTGGGACCAACACGCACAGGTATTTTAAATTTATGAAGCATAATAAGGATTCTTTGGGGAAATACCCAGTTTTGTCGTTTTTTCGTATCTATAGCTTTTATTTACGTGCACCTCTATATGACAGACAGTAGAAATATATTTTTAATTGAATTTTTCAACTAATATCGTTAGAAAAATGTGAACAAATTGAGCACTTGAGCAACCAAAAAACAACTGACTTTATTTGATCTCTTAAAAAATATAGGTACTGAAATAAATTCAAAATAAATAGACAGCAAGACATAATAAACTATATTGGAAAATCATTCTACAGTTGGATCGCGTAGCAGGTGATTTAGACTTTAGGAATAAAATAACGATATTTGTTTCCCGGCGAAAAATATATTTTAAACTACTTTTTCTCTATAAAGGGGACTGTTAGGAATGAGTATAATAAAGATTTTCTTATTAATATCGTTATAAACATCAAACTTTGTCAAAAATGTCTTTGTTTTTTTCTTGATAAGTGTATTCCTCTTGTATATTCCAATTTATATAACTTACATAATAGGTCTATCGCAAATTCTTTTTATTTGCGTATTATAGCCCGGGCGGTCACATCACGAACTCATACATATCTTTATAGAAAATATTGCTTTGCTGAGGAAGCAAACCTAAGCAAATTTGTTTAAATTAAAAAACAATGATTTAAAAGGAAATATACAATTCAATTTAACGCAAAACATATTTCGAGTAATTTTACCGTGAAAGATATGCGGTAATTGAAAAGTATCTTTAAACAGTTGTCTTCTAAACGTTCTTTAGCGACGTAATTTAATTTTTTCGTTTCAAAACTGAAATTAATTTAAGTCCTTTTGGTTAACACCGTGACCAACATCCAAACCGTAATTGCAAAATTCTATTAAAACTTTTTATCATCGTTTCTTTTTCATCTCTCGTTAAAATGTCTTTAAAAACTTTAATAAAATCCGAATTGTTCGGATTACAATTTTATTAAATTTGAGAGTTTATTATCTCGTTAATATTGTCATTAAATTTTACAACAATTTTATAACTTTTTGCATTAAGCGGTAGAGCTGGTAGCTTAGAAATTAAATTTTATTGTTGTAAATTTTATTTTTTTAAATTGGTGGTAGTACATTTCTGTAGACAAATTAATATGGATTCTTAAAAATTGCGTCTTTATTGTAAATTTATTTGTCTGGTATTAAAAAAAATGGTGTATTATTAGAAAAAGTTTTATTCTACAGTAGGTAAAGACCTCAATTTGAAAGATAAAATCATTGGTAGGTTGGGTTTCACATATATATCGAAAAATATTAAAGACAACATATGAAAAAATTATGAAGCTCAGCTTCTCAAAACACAAATAACGAACACTTTTATTACTTGTAACTGTAAGTAAAAACTATGCAATACCTGGACATGTACCTACTTATTTGATGACAACTACACATTAGTGACAACTTTTGAACGTCAACCAATCGATTTTTCTTTATATTTTCGTACTTAAAAACAAGCATTCCAAAATTTACAATGAACGACGAGATACTTCAGCACCACTTTGACGAAATTTTTAGTGCCCTACAAGATAGAGAAAACTTTGAAATATTTACAAAACTTAAGCCTGCCAAAGGTCCCCGGATAACAAAAACTTTTTTCAAAATTGTTAGCCCATCTGAAATAAACTCGACAGTTTCATTTGATGAAGTCGGTGTCCTAGGAAAGACAGATAGAAGGTATAGCTTGCAAAATACTTTTAAACCAAGCCCGTATACCAGTAGACCTTCTTCCGCCAGTACCACCACAATTAAGGCTAAGACAACGATTAGGCCATCCACTGAAAGATCAGCCATTAGACCGCTATCACCAGTACCCACACAAGCTAGACCACAATCTTTCACACGGCGTTGTAGACCACAATCACCTAGCGTTATATTATCCAGACCACAGTCTCCAATACCAAAGTCGCCGGGGCCACATCTTTCAAGACCGCCCACTCCAAGGCCTGTATCGTCTAGATCTCTTTCTGCAAGGCCAATATCCTCTAGGCCTTATTCTCCAATATCAAATTCCTCCAAGTCAGTGTTCCCCAGGAGAGTCTCTTCTCTTCCACAGGCTCCAAATGCAACGGAAAGCAGTTTAACATATAAAACTATAAATGATTGTAATGATATTTTAGGCGAATGTCAATACTGCGGAAGATATTTTCTTGGTGACTACCTCACGATTCACGAAGAAAATTGTGAACAGGGCAATTATTTTAATAGCTATATAAATTAAATGCCAAAATCCAAAATCCCCAACAAATGTTATTATTTGGTGTACTAATATTTAGATTATTTTATAATAGATCAAAAAATCTGGTTGAGAGGTCCTTAAAGCAAAAATGAAAAAGTCATTTCGGAAGTAATATAATAGTCAAAATTAAGCGTATAAAGGTTTACTAAAAACAAAATTAGATCAGCCATTAACATTGTTTCCCATGATGCACACAGGTGAATTTTTCACAATACCTGGCCAAAACTAATGTTTCTGTTTTTTTTTGCATTATAATGGTGTATAAAGGTCAAAAGTATTATTAGTAATAAAAATAGTCCACACTCCCCGTTCTGTTTTTAATTTCATATTGTAAATAAATGCATTTAAAAAAAATATATCGGAAGGACAGCTTCCAAGTATCTTAAATACTTAGTTCGCGCCTAGTAAAGGCAACGTAACTTGTTCTTGACGCTATAAAAAAAATACAAATACTCAGCTACCATAATAGGCTAGGCAACGAAGGGGTTGTAGAGTGCATGGAGAGGGGGAAAACTTTTTGCTTCGGGAATATGTTGGGGGTAGTTAGGACGTTAACATACTGAAAGTCCCCGCCCCTAGCCTGTCCGCTTCAGGGGGGGAGGGGTATAGAAAGGTCCCTTGTTTTGGTTTCTCGCTTATAACTCAAAAATGGTGCACTGTAGCAAAAAATATTTTGCATAAAAATGAAAGCCTGTAAGTTTTTCTACAAGATTAATTCTATACATTTCTTCGCTACGACGCACCGTTTTTGAGATATCTGCTCTCAACAGTCGATAATTTTTAAAAAAATGATTTTTTATCCCACGTTTTTTGTCACAATTCTCCTGGTAACTCCTCGACCGTTTGTTTTTCATAATAGTCCCGCTTTTCTTTTCTCTCCAACCACCAGAACAAAGATGAGCTGATCAACCTATTCAGTTCTAAACTCTAGGAAAACGGCGTCACAGCACATCAAGCATCACACGATGCTAATGTGTTGATTGTAAGCACATCTATTAGCCAGTCCGTAAGTGAAACATCCAATGTGGCTGTTATAGGGAAAGATGTCTATCCCGCTGTGCTACCTACAGCAAAAACGCCACCCAACCACAACATCCTGTTCATAAAACCTGGCAGGGGAAAAGTGCAAACCAACGTTTATTCCACCCACCAAATGCAACAGCTGGAACTCAAGGAAATTTTGCTCCTATACGCATTCACTGGCTGCGATTCTACTAGTGCGGCATTCCGAAAGGGTAAACTTAGTTTTGTAAAAATGTACCAAAATATCATGACGTACAAAGAGCAGCCGAAGTGTTCACAACCCCTCCTCCTCGCACGCTGATGTTGAGGAAGCTGGGCGAATATGGATGCTGAAGTGGTACGGCGCCCCTGCAAAGATGAACTCTCTCAACACCTTCAGTACGAAATCGGTATCCAACATAAAACGGGATCTCGCATCACTTCCACCCAGCGAGGGGGCAGCGAAAGAGCATGCATTGCGTGCATTCCACCATGTGCAGCTGACTGGGAAACCAACTACCCTCAGACCTGTGGGGCCGGGAACGAATAACATTCTAGTTAATGTGCTGACGAAAAACCAAGCAGCGTCCAGAGAAATTTTAGACCTCATCTTTTGCAAGTGCACGAAAGACTGCAGCAGTGGAAGGTGCAGCTGCAAAGAGGCAGCGATGAGTTGCTCTCGACTGTGTCAAAACTGCCAGGGGCACAACGGCGTACCCATTTTGAACGAGGACGACGACGAAGAAGACTTGGAGCCCCTTCCCACACCCCCTGGCGGACACTTTATCCAACATTCAGGAAACTGATGACAAAAGCGTAGGTGATTTGCAACTCGTGCTGCGATCAGTGTCGATGGTAAAGCAAGAAGTCGGACCCTTTCGTCCCAAGAGAAACAGGCCCAATTAATTTATGTTTTAAAAATAATTATTCACGTATTACGATTTTCATTTGTTCTAACATTTATTGTAGTTTAATGTTTTGCATCTCTCGTTTTGATGTTAGTTTTTGTAAAATAAAAATAAAATTTGTACAAATGGTCGTTACAGAATCGCCTTCTTCCCAGGTTTTCAATTTTTTACAATTATCTTGAGAATTGATAATATTTTACCTATGTATCCATATATATACTTGATACTGCACTTCATGTACGCGTAGTGTACGCTATTTATGTGTGAATCCACAGTATATTAGCTTATATAGATAGCTGCAACTTTGGAATAACAAAAATAATGAAAGTTTTAAGGAGTTTTCTTGAAAAATCATTAGGTTTAGCCAAAAAATTCTGCTTCTGACCTACTGAAGAAAAATTAGCATATGTATATATATTCTTGAAGAAAATTTAACGCTTTATAACATTTTTAATGGGCTTTTGTGTAAAACAAACGGCACAGGCGTTACCAGGAGAATTATGACAAAAAACGTGCGACAAAAAATATTTTTTAAAAATTATCGACTTTTGAGAGCAGTTGTCTCAAAAACGGTGCATCTTAGCGAAAAAATGTATAGAACAAATCTTATAGAAAAACCTACAGGCTTTCATTTTTATACAAAATATTTTTTGCTACAATGCACCGTTTTTGAGTTATAAGCGAGAAACCAAAAAAAGGGACCGTTCTATCCCCCTCCCCCCTGAAGCGGACATGCTAGGGGCGGGGACTTTCAGTATGTTAACGTCCTAACTACCTCCAACATATTCCCGAAGCAAAAAATCCCCCCTCCCCCGTCCTACACCCCCTTTGCGGCCATTCATTGACTAGCCTATAAGTATTTTATAATAAAAATAAAATATTCATTTTCTTCCATTGTGAGTTCTTTTACGTCATTTAACTTTTCTCTTAAGTTCGCACTTTTTAGCACGTAATTTTAATTTGGTAAATATAAGGAATGTGTAAGCTTTTTTATTTCTACAAATATTTGGTGGGATTACGTGGGATCAGATACTAGACCTTTAAGCAAAAATTATAAACCTTTTTTTGGAATAGATCATTCTCAATATCTAAGTTTTAAAGTGCATAAACAATAAAAATTTGCTAATATTTTTTTATCAATAATACAGGATCCATAATGGCACACACAAATTACGCACGGAGCACAGAAAATGCACGTTGGTGACAGGTAACTGCTTACTCACAACAAGAGTATCAAGCTACTGATAAATTTAAACTAGCGCCACTTAATTTAAATTTCTTCAACTTTCTAGGGTCGATTTAGTACGCCCAGGTACCTATGCCATCAAAGGTAAAAACAGATTTACAGGGATGACTTGAAAATATTTTTTTATCTTCTGACAGTCCACGAAGATCTAAATCCAGGTACCGTGTACCTACAAGTGGGAAAGTCCTTAGGGATTTCACCAGCCTTTAAATAGGGTTGCCATACGTCCGTTTTTATAACGGACTGTCCGTTGTTTAAAACGTGTCCGTGTGCCCTATTTTTTCAGTAATAACATAAAGTTTTTAAAAAACATCACCATCTAGACGCAAAAAATGGCAAAGTAAATATCTTGATTATGTAACTTTAATTTAGAAAGAAATCTATAGCAACTATTCCCACCAGGGAAAAAGAAGCAGAGAGTTTTTCAAAGTCAAATGATTGTGATTCCCGAAATGGATAACTTACTATTTTTTTTAACATTAGTGCTAAGTTATTTAAAATAAAATCGTAAAACTCAAAAATTCATTAATTATTTTGTGCCTTTCCTTCAAGAAATTTTTTCCTTTTGGAGCAAAAATTTCATTATTTTATATTAAATTTTAGATAAATTGTATTTTTGAAAAATGATTTGAAAAAAATTGTTCGAAAAAAAATTATAACAACTTGAAGATACTTTTGAAATAAACAATTTGTTGAAGAAAGACATCTTTCGAAATAATTTAATTCCCAAATATCGGTTTTCGAAAATTTTTCTTAGATCTTATCATAAATACATTTCATATTTAGTACGCCCTGTGGCTCTAAAGTTTTTGGCGAATGCGCCTATACCAATCATAGTTGTAAATTGAAGGTGTCCGTTATTTTTCATCTAAAAATTTGGCAACCCTACTTTAAGAGGATTTGTGGGGTGGTACCACGTTGGCCCAGGAAGAATTCCTCTAACACCTTCCTTGTTTAGAGCGGCGAGACACGGCGTTCCCAGGCGGTCACCCATTCTAACCGCGTTAACCGTGTCGGGCGTCGTTTAACTTCAGTTTTCGGATGGAATATAGCCCGGTTGGGTTGGGTTGGGTTGAAACAAAACAAACACTTGTGTAAGTGTGCAGAGTACTTACAAACAGGGTGAAAATTTCACTGGTTTTTTAATTAAAGTCAACGGAAACCCTTAAATGTTTGATTAACAGAAATTTACTTAACTGTGTCTTTTCTGAAACACAGAATCCTGTGTGATTGACTTTATGACCGAAGAAAATATATAAAAGTGATGTTTTAGTTTTAATTAAATTACGTCGCGTTTAAACTTACATTAATTTTTAATTTCAAACTATCTGTATCCATCTAGACTAACCATACCATAAGACTAATATATTAGTAGATATTTTGAAGTAGCAGGTGCAGTTTATTGATTGTCTTGGTTGCAGTGTTTTATTTTCACATGTATTTTCTGTTAAACAATGATGGATAATCTGATTTAACCGAGAGCGAGCTTAGATATAAATTGAGGTCTTTGTTTACATGTCTACTAACTTAAGTTTTACGAATATTTATTATACGACGGTTAGGCTGGTTGTTCAAAAAGTTTTGAAAGCAGAAATGAAAATACGTTTTTTGTTTAGTGAAATCACTTTTATTGCTCAGTATACTCTCCCATAAGATCAATACACTTGGTCCAACGGTCTTCCAACTTGTTTATCCCATCATGGAAGTGACTTTCTGCAAGGCCTGCAAAATATTCCTCTACGACGGCTATAACCTCTTCGTTTGATGAAAAATGCTTCCCACGAAGGAATTTCTTGAGGTGTGGGAACAGCCAGAAGTCAGAGGGAGCTAAATCAGGCGAATACGGTGGATGCTGCAACAATTCGTACTTTAATTCGGTTATTTTAGTGATGGTTTTTTGAGCTGTGTGAGCGGGTGCATTGTCTTGATGAAAAATAATTTTTTTCTTCTGCAAACCGGGTCTTTTTTCACGAATTTTTTCATCCAATTGGTCCAAAAGGTTACAATAATATTCAGAATTTATTGTTTTGCCAGTTTGGAGATAATCCACCAACAAAATCCCTTTTGCATCCCAAAAAACTGACGCTAACACCTTCTTCGCCGATTTCTGGACACGAACTCGCTTCGGTGCCGAAGTGCCTGGTTCACACCACTCCTTAGCTTCTTGTTTTGATTCAGGATCATGATGGTAGACCCAAGTCTCATCCATGGTGATGAATCGACGCACAAAATCCTTTTTATCCTTTCGAAAATGCTCCAAATGTTGCTCAGAAAGTCGCATTCGAACGTGTTTTTGTTCCATTGTGAGCGAATGCGGTACCCATTGTGCACAGAGCTTTCTGAAACCCAAAACTGCACTTAAAATATGACTCACACTGCCTAATGAGATGTCTAGGGCCTCTGCTAAATCTCTCTCGGTCAATCGACGATCTTCCAAAACCATATCCTGTACTTTTGCTATGAATGCTGGTGTTGATGCACTTTTTGGACGTCCTGAGCGTGGATCGTCTTCAACGCTTTTTCGACCACGTCTAAACTCTAAAACCCATCGATGCACAGTTGGAAATGAAGGAGCAGATTCCTTTAACACTTTCACCATTTTTGTATGAATTTCCGTTGCTGATAAACATTCCAAAACAAAGAATTTTATCACTGCACGATATTCGGTTTTTTCCATTGTAAAAAAATACACTGACACGTCAACTTCTAGTGGCTTGTAAACAAACAATGAATTGACAGAGTGGAATGAAACTTTGGGTATGTTCATATGAAAGATGAAATATTAACATGGCGTAGAAATTTTGGTACTTCTACTTCTCTATAGATGTCGCTTTCAAAACTTTTTGAACAACCTATTATATATATATATATATATATATATATATATATATATATATATATATATATATATATATATATATATATATATATATATCCTGCTATCATTGTTGCGTCCTTGTGTATACCATTTACGGTTATTATTGCGACCATCGCGATATTGATACCGTATACCGGACTCAACAAAGTCATCCTATGTTTTTAGAATTTCCCGCGCTTTTTGGTTGGCCAAAAGATATTATTACTTACGGCTGCGCCATGACCTTGGTATACGTGTCTTTAGCTTTGCGCCATCTATCAGGATTTCTGAAATATGACAAGATCTTTAAAAATTTGCCGGATGCAATAACATGATTAGTTTGTAAGAGAATGTATTATTTTAGTTCAGCAAAAATTCACTAGAGGTATTACTAAATACACACGTATGTATACTTTTTAACACCTTCCTAATCTTATTGCAACCGACATTTGGCAACGTAGCATCTATTTATAGAATAGTTTAATTACCTTGGAGTTTATTTTTAGAATCATTTTTATGCTTTATTCGTGCTTTGTTTGGTGCAATCGCATAACTTGCGGGGTGATTTATTGCGTCCGATTAACAATGTATGGGATTTCCCGAAGTATGAAAATTTTCAATTTGTGTAAAAATGCAAATGCTATATCAGGTATGTTTTATAATGCTTTAAATAGGTACCAACCATACTCTTTAAAAAGTGTACTCTTTCTAAGCTAAATGTACTCTTACTTTTCTAATATTACCAAAAAAGGTACTCTTTTCAGTAAATAGGAACTTTTACCCAATGCCGGATTAGTGGGTCCCGGGGAGTAAAATCCGGGGCTATAATCCCCTTAGCCCCCCTTAATCCAGGGCTGCTTTTACCACGTGACAATGTTATTTATGTGTGCACTCAGGGAGTTTGGTAATGGTTTAGCAAGGCTTTGGTTAATTAACAATTTTCAAGATTTTAAGGATGTTATTGAGGTCTCCCCCTGCCCCAATGCTAGATTTCTGGATAGGTCCTATTCCTTTTGGAGCAAGCTAAGTTGGTAACCCTATCTCTAACCAAACTATACTAATGGTGATTATTAAAGAACATGGCCATACCAAGTATTGAGCTGTGATTTCGGTAAAATTTTCTGAATTTTTCCTTGGTTTTAAGGCCAATATGGCGGACGCCTTAAGATGGCGGATTATCTTTTTCTTTACAACCCCCTTGACATGGGTATCAAATGAAAGGGTTTGACGAGTAAAATACGATAAGCTACATTAGTCGAGGCAATGAAGCACTAAAACAGCCAAAATCTCGGAATTTTTTGCACTAAGACGGATCGGAATGCGGTTTTTTGCATTCGCTTCCAAAAATTATTTGTAAAAGATGTATCTACTTTGTAACTTATACAAACCGGAAATTGCATTGCTGCAGCCAAAAATGCATTCAAAAAATGCATTTTTTGAAGTCGCTTTAAGAAGATTAAATAACTTTGTTAATAAGACTCAGATTTGGCTCAAACCGGCTTCCCGGGGGTTTTCGAGGTCGCTGATCACGATTATGATTCATATTGACCAACAGCCGACCTGGAGCTCAGGATCGCTGATGAACGTCATCTCCGTGGGACTCTCCCAAAATTCACGCGGGGAAGGAGAGAAACTCGGCGCCCGGGGGTTTTTTGGGGTGCTGAATTCAAATATGGCATCGGCGAACACCCCTCCGGACACCTGGTGCGCCGGAACCTGCACGTGGACATCATCCCCGAGAGTTTTCCTGACAAGATCGCAAAAAACAAACCGAAAATCGTTGTGTGGGCGTTTTTTGGGGCGCTGAATCCAAAGTTCACGTCGGAAACGACCCCCCGAACACTTGGTGCACCGGAACCTGGGTCTGAACGTCATCTCCGAGGGTTTTCCACACACGATCGCTAAAGACAAACCGTAAATCGTTATGGGTTTTTTTTGGACGCTGAATCCAAATTTGTCATCGAAAACGACCCCCCCTCAACACCTGGTGCACCGGAACCTGGACGCCGACGTCATCTCCGGGGGTTTTCCAGACACGATCGCAAAAAACTAAACGAAAATCGTCTCATAATTTGACACATTCATTGATGTACAATTCTCGCCTGGGACCCCTCCCCATAACGATTTTCGGTTTGTCTTTAGCGATCGTGTCTGGAAAACCCTCGGAGATGACGTCCGCCTCCAGATTCCGGTGCACCAGGTATTCGGGGGGTCGTTTTCGACGTGAAATTTGGATTCAGCGCCCCAAAAAAACCCCATAACGATTTTCGGTTTGTCTTTAGCGATCGTGTCTGGAAAACCCTCGGAGATGACGTCTGCGTCCAGGTTCCGGTGCACCAGGTGTTCGGGGGGTCGTTTCGACGTGAAATTTGGATTCAGCGCCCCAAAAAACGCCCACACAACAATTTTCGGTTTGTTTTGTGCGATCTTGTCAGGAAAACTCTCGGGGATGACGTCCACGTCCAGGTTCCGGCGCACCAGGTGTCCGGGGGGTGTTCGCCGATGCCATATTTGACTTCAGCAACCCAAAAACTCCCGGGCGCCGAGTTTCTCTCCTTCCCCGCGTGAATTTTGGGAGAGTCGCACGGAGATGACGTTCATCAGCGATCCTGAGCTCCAGGTCGGCTGTGGGTCAATTTGAACATCATAATCGTGATCAGCGACTTCGAAAACCCCCGGGAACCCGGTTCGAGCCAATTCTGAGTCTTATTAACAAAGTTATTTAATTTTCTTAAAGCGACTTCAAAAAATGCATTTTTTGAATGCAGTTTTGACTGCAGCAATGCAATTTCCGGTTTGTATAAGATGCAAAGTAGATACATTTTTTACAAATAGTTTTTGGAAGCGAATGCACAAAACCGCATTCCATTCCGTCTTAGTGCAAAAAATTCCGAGGTCGAGTGCTTCATTGCCTCGACTACATGGTGTCGTTCTAAACCCAATATGACGGACGTTCTAAGATAGCGGATTATCTTTTTTTCGCAACCCCTTGTCATGGGTATCAAATAAAAGGGTTTGGCGAGTAGAATACGATAAGCTACGTAACGTCATTCTAAGTAGCGATGGGTCGTTCGCGAACGAGTCGTTCGATTTAAACGACTCTTTTCAAAGAGTCGCGAATGAGCCGCTCCCATCAACTGAACGATACGTTCACCGCTCGTTAAAATATCTGGCTCGCTCTCGTCCGTTCGTAGAAATTCCACTCCACGCTTTCGCGAGTTTCGGACAACTCGGAGAGCGCAAGCCGCGAAGAGCACTAGCCGGGAGCGGCTCAGTCGGAGTCGTATAATAGAACGAGAGTGGTGGAGCATCTAGCGGCCTATAATATGGAAATACATTACCAGTTTGTGCGTCTTTGGTATTACTATTATTTTACCATTAACGATTAATTACTTTGCCGGAAATCTGCTACAACGTTTTTTAAGCAGAGGTGTATACTGCGGGTAGGTTAAAACTCAAGCCACAAACTAACGCATAAAACAACCAAAAATCAAATCAAATGATTTATTAAAAGCCTGGTTCAGTATTAGGTATTATTATATTAGTATATTATTGTGTCGGTCTCGGTACCCACCAAACTCAAACGCCCTGCAAAAAAAGCCATAAGTCATTCCAATATTTTAATATTTATTTTATTTTTGTTTGAAGCCGCCGCGCCACAATTAAGCAGCGTGCCGTCGGCAGTCGAAAATGTGTAATTCATAGCATTTTTTGCTCTATTTTATGAACATGAATAAATGCAGGTGTCACGCTAAAGTAAAGAGCGCCGCAATTCGCAGCTCGGAGATACGGGTAGCAGCCCTCGTTTAATCGAACGACTCCTTGCGAAAGACTCCTTGCGAACGACTCTTCCAAGTGAGCTGAACGAGTGAGCGGGCTCTCTTGAAAGTGAACGAATGACCCATCGCTAATTCTAAGTCCAATATGGCGGACGCCCTAAGAAGGGTGATTACTAGAGTTTAACAAATGGGGGTAATTCCAGAGACGGCTTCTAACCTAGTTGGAAATAAAACTAGGATTCGATTTGAAAATAAAATACAAATATTTATTTACCCACATTGTGTTATTTGAAAGTGCGAGATACGAAAATATCATACAGGGTGTCTGAAAAGTCTTAGCATGGGCAAATATCTTTACTATTAATAAAGATAGCAACACCAAATTTTAGTTGTACCTTATTGGTTAGTAAATCTACTTTTTTACGTAATTTGACTCTTTCAACCCCCTTGGGGGGTTACGCTAGCGAGTTGAGGTCCAAAATTTTGGATGCAAACCTATGCCGTGTGGCCTCTTCGTTTAAAAGTCTTCAAAAAAGAAACATTGTTTTAGTATTTTAGTATTTATTTATTATTGTAATTCATTTTTAAATGGCAAGCCTATAAAAATTATAACTCGTAAATCGTATAATCGGGCGGGGCACAAGTCGACCATTAGTCGGCCACTTGTGCCAAACAGTACAAGTCGGCGCTGCTATTTTGTGTTTTGTAGGGCACTTTTGTCTAACTTTTTTCCAACTTTACTTCTTCATTTGTCGTTTTTATATGTTTCGTTTTTTGACATCTGCGCAGTAGACCAAAATGCGTACCACGCGCAAACCGAGCGTGCTAGACATGCGCACAGAATTTCAGGAGTTGGACTTTGGTGTCTACATTGGACCCCATTCATTTTTCAGAATATATCTCCAGTAGTTAAGGTACCACTACGTATTTAACTTTATAACTTTGTTCCCAAGTTTTTTTCGACTTTATTTTTCATTTTTTGCCATGTGCGCAGTAGACCAAAATGCGTACCACGCGCAAACCGAGCGTGCTAGACATGCGCACGGAATTTCAGGAGATGGACTTTGGTGTCTACATTTGAACCCATTCACTTTTAAGAATATATCTCCAGTAGTTAAGGTACCACTGCGAATTTAGACAACAAAGTACATCCCCTGAAATTTCGTGCGAATGTCTAGCCCTCTTGGTTTGCGCGTGGTACGCATTGTGATCAATGGTAAAACTTTTTCCCCAAGTTTTTTTCGACTGTATTTTTCGTTATTTGCCACCGCGCAGATAGCAAAAAAAGAAACATAAAATCGAAAAAACTTGGGAAAAACGTTATAAAGTTAAATACGCAGTGGTACCTTAACCATTGGGGATATATTCTTACAAGTGAATAGGTTCGAATGTAGACACCCAAGTACATCTCCTGAACTTGCCTACGCATGTCTAGCACGCTCGGTTTGCGCGTGGTACGCATTTTGGTCTACTGCGCAGATGTCAAAAAACACAACATATAACAACGACAAATGAAGAAGTAAAGTTGGAGAAAAGTTAGAAACAAGTGCCCCACAAAACAAAAAATAGCAGCGCCGACTTGTGCTGTATGGCACAAGAGGTCGACTAATGGTCGACTTTTGCCCCGACCGATTATACGATTTACGAGTTATAATTTTTTTAGGCTTGCCATTTAAAAATGAATTACAATAATCAATAAATACTAAAATACTAAAACAATGTTTCTTTTTTGAAGATTTTTAAACGAAGAGGCCACACGGCATAGGTTTGCATTCAAAATTTTCAACCTCAACTCCCTAGCGTAACCCCCCAAGGGGGTTGAAAAAGTCAAATTACATAAAAACGTAGATTTATCAACCAATAAGGTACAACTAAAATTTGGTGTCGCTATCTTTATTAATAGTAAAGATATTTGCCCATGCTAAGACTTTTCAGACACCCTGTATGATATTTTCGTATCTCGCACTTTCAAATAACACAATGTGGGTAACTAAATATTTGTATTTTATTTTCAAATGGAATCCTAATTTTATTTCCAACTAGGTTAGAAGCCGTCTCTGGAATTACCCCCATTTGTCAAACTTTAGTGATTACCTTTTTCTTTACTATCCCCTTGACATGGGTATCAAATGAAAGAGTTTGACGAGTAGAATACGATAAGTTACGTGGAAACAAATTATGAAAATAAACAAGAATTAATAAGACTAAAAAAAGTACGATAAAAATTTTAAAAAAATTATATAAAAACTATGTCTTTTTAGTGCAATTTGGTTTTAAAAGAAAACCATCGTTTTTATATAAAAAAATATTTTACATTTTTTATGAGTTCCTGAACCAGTAGTTATGTTGTTTGTATCGTGCAGAAAAAAAGTTTCTTTAAATAATGCAGGTGTCTGGGTGCGATAAACCCTTTTTTTAAATGTCTGTCTGTTAATATGTTTGTCAGTGTTTCTGTTTCGCTACGATATATACCATAGTAAGTGTTATTGCGCAGGTCTGAAAGAAGTTTAGTAAGCTTTTAAGTTTCTTAAAAGTAAATATGGGTTGAATTAAAAAATACCTTTTGGGGGTAATACAAACATTTTCCGAAATTCGAGGAGTTGGAGCAGGGACGAACTAAACAACCTACTTCTTTGAGGAAAATAAAAAAAATTATTATAAACTTATTAAAGCCCAAAAATGTAAAATGAGACATTTTTGGCATTTTCAATTTTTAGACAATAATTTTATATTCTCTTACTCTCCGAGAAGAAATAGGTTGATTATTTCATTATTGCGCTAACTTCTTGGAATTTGGAGAATATTAACATTAATAAAAAAATAAAATGGTGTATGATCCGCCCAGCAGACTCTTAAAACTCGTTATTCCATTTTCCTTATGAGAAGTATTTTTATCATTTTACGGGCCAGATCCTTCGTCTGGATTTTGTGATAGAGGGCTGTCACTCCCTCCAAATGATTCCAATGATATCCAACCAATGGTAAGCTAATTTGAATTTTTTTTAAAATTATATTTTAGGTTTAAAAAAATTCAAATGACTATAACTTTCTACTAACACATTTATTTCTCTTAAAATTTAAAAATTGTCGACAAAATGAAGTAAAATTTGTTTAGAAAAAATAATAAATAAAATACCTAAACGCGTTCATTTTTTTCCAGGGTAGGCAATGCAAAAATTCAACTTTTTTCGCAAATTACCAAATGTTTTTTTTGCTTCATCAAAACATTTCCGGTTGGCTCACTATTAAAACCCCTAAATTTGGTACGGTTCCTGTAAGTAGGAACAGAGATACACAACTTTGAAATTTCACTGCACGCCGCTGCTAAATTAATTGGTTTTCAAGGCGGTCACTTCCAAAAAATTACAGTTTGAACTTTGGAACCATGTAAAATTTAAACCCTTTGACTGACTACAGCTTTTCGCGAACCATCAGGTAAAAAAAATATTTTTATAACGAGATTGATATTTTGTTCCAAAATTTGTCTTTAAAAATATGCAAGGAAAATTCCACCATAGTTGTTACCTGTGTCCGTTCTTTCTCTAACTTCTCTAAACTCTCTTTCTCTAAACTTCATTAAGTTTTTGTAAAAGATAAAGGTGTATGATATTAAATTTTTGAAATAGGTATAAGAAACTACCCTATGGTTACTATTCATTTTAAAACGTTTCTACAGTGACAGGGAATATTTAAAACAAACTAGTATTTTTTAAATCTGAAACTCACGTTACCTTCAAAAAGGTCCTGGCTCTAATCCGAAAATATATTACAAAATTATTATAACACAGGTTTCAATTTGATAATGTTTTTTGGGATTAGTTTAGAAAATTTCACTTGAGACTAGATTTAAAAATACGAGTATATTAAATGTTAATAATCTTTTCCCTAAATTGAATACATATGTTTGAGTTAGCAACAGCGCCGGTCGCAATAAGATGCAATATACACCGAGAAGGAGCTGATAATATACCGAGTATGAACGGATTCAATAACATGCAAAGATCACAGAAGATTTCTTGAGTTATTGAGAAAGGAGTGACAATTGCGCTCTAGAAACGTTTGATTTCAG
The DNA here is from genome assembly GCA_963971165.1 of Philopedon plagiatum. Classification (NCBI taxonomy): domain Eukaryota; kingdom Metazoa; phylum Arthropoda; class Insecta; order Coleoptera; family Curculionidae; genus Philopedon; species Philopedon plagiatum. Next base: position 26,291,986 of record OZ020190.1, read on the forward strand.
TTTAAAGCTGAAGTCACAGTGCAACTACAAAGTGTATCTATCATTATGGAACTAAGACCTTCAACATTTACAGTTAAAAATTATGAAACTACTTGGCATATTCATTTAAACAATTTTTATTGCGTCCTTAACTCACACAAACGTCACTATGTTCGCAGGTAGGCTGTATTATAGATCAATGTTCATTAAAAATGGGAAATATTTTTTTAACATTATTGTTATTTTATTTATTATATTATTATTATTATTATTATTATTATTATTATTTTTCTTTATTTACTTAAAAACTTTTTCTCCAATCCTTTTAATGCAAATTATTATTGTTACTTGGGTAGGAAATACTTTTAAGTATGTGGTATAAAACAAGAAGGTTAATGTGGCTCGGCTGACAGTGTTTTTGCTAAATATAAACGAGATTTTTGCAAATACTCTTTGTGTTCAGTAAAAACAAAGGTCTTTTGCTATAAAATCATAAAACTTATTTTGCCAGATTATGATTTTTTTTATGACAATTCCGATTAAACTTTCAAAGCACCTAGGCAACCAGAAATACTTGCACAAACAAAGGCATCTGTGATAAAATGTTTGATTATTCTTTTTTATTGGCCAAGACATCGTTTTTGTTTGTCTTTTACTAATAACCCATTTGCTAACAAGGACAGAAATAAATCGGATTCCATTGGGAATTTTCTCAGGAAAGAAAAGAATTTTGCGATGACTAATCTTTGAAAGTATATAACCAGGAATACTCCCGCCACTGCCACCATGTTTTATACTCTTTAGAGTATAGTAAACCCGAGCGCGACTTACCGAGCTGTGAAGTGAACTTGACAAAACTATTCTCTTGCTTGTGGTCATCCATCCAGTTACCTGTTCAAACTGGTCCTTGGTATACACGTAATATACAGGAAATATATTGTGTATATGACTTTATAACTCAAGAAGGTACGATAAAAATTTGAACACATTCTTTTTTGATTTGTCTTTTTCTAATGCATTTTTGCCAATCCGAATAGAAAGAAATCTGATTCCTCCGTGGTTAACAGGAGAGAAACGATGAATATTGTGATGATTGCTATAATATGTTCTGGTTTGAATTTTTGTTCAATTATTTTTTGTGCCATCATTCTTCTGGCCTGTAAATTGACTTCATTAACTCTTTTTCTTACTGCTATTCCATTGACATCAACTTGACGAACTCTTTCGAGTTTATTTCTTATCTCTACTGCACTGGTATGCCGAAGTGTTAAAACTGAGACTCTAATAAAGCGATCATCAAGGGCAGAAGCACCACGATTTTTTCCAGATCCAGGTCTTCTATCATAACTTCCAGTCTCATGAAATCTTGCCACGGCTCTTTCCACGCAGGATTTTCTAAAACCAAGCATATCCGCCACTTCTCTATAGGAATAACCAACATCATGAAGAGCAACGGCTCTAGCTGAATCTTCAGATAGCATAGGCATCGTGGAATAAAAAAAAATAATTCGGAATTCACTCACCAAACGTTCTAAAGGTGCGCGCACACTTAGGCGAAGCGTCGCGAAGCGAAGAGAAGAGAATTTTATCGATCCAAGAACTTTACACGCAATCAAATGGAAGGCTTCTCTTCGCTTCGCGCCGCCTCAGTGTGCGGGCTTCCATTTGATTGCATGTAAGGTTCTTGGATGGATAAAATTCTCTTCTCTTCTCTTCGCGACGCTTCGCCTAAGTGTGCGCGCACCTTAAATGCTCGGAATGTCAGATAAAACTGTTTAACGAATGCGAAATAAGTTTCTACGGAAAACCAAACATTCCAAAAAATCAACAATGTTTTCAATTATTATTGCTGTAAAAAGTGTAATGTTCTTTCTTAACAAAAATTCATATTTCTTGAACCGAGAAAGATATCGAGTAGAATAAAAAAGCAAATCATTAAGAATGAACCAGAATCTGCAGAAAAACGTATCCAGTGGAGTTTAAATTTCAAAATTACTCTACTGGGTGTTACAAACGTATGGAAAAAATATACTCTTTTATTTTGCTGTGTATTTCAACATGTAAACTCATTTTTTGAAAATTGAATTGAACAATTTACAGAATGTTAAACTTCATAAAATTCAACGATTGCAAAATACAAGCTACCTAGTTCACTCTCTTGAAACTTTAAAGGTCAGAAGAGTCAGGCTGCGTAAACATGTTTCAATATTACGGTAAATTGTGCCCTTTCTGGGTCAGGCTGGAAACTTTTCGTCCCGTCTCGTACGTCAAGCCTAATAGTAACGTATTATCACCATTTTGTAAGCAGAACTTGACTCTAAAGGGTTGCCAGGGAAAAGAAATTGAACAGCTCCTCTCTGATTACGAACATGCCAACCAACAGTAGATATTGCATCAAAATAAATTAACAATTAAATAATATTTTTATAGAAAATTCAGGTATTTAGGTGCACTAATACAAACATAGTGAAGGTGTATTTTTCCCCTTTTAATGATTAGAAGCGTTCCTTCAATTTCTTTACTTCTTTTTTCAAAAAAAGAAAATCATTCACAACTTACTTCTGTTAGACCCAAAACAAAAAAAATCTACGGATCATGTACCTAAGTAATCAACAAAGGGCTTTTTTTGGTCCACTTAAATTATACTTGTTCCGGTGGAGTATTTTTATAGATTTCTTTAGGTTTTTGTTGCTGGGTTTTTAGAACTCGGTTTAATTAGCAGATTTGGCTGTAAATAAAGGCTATTTGTTGTAAAAATTACAGGTTTCGATTATAATCTGAATCATGATTTTCATAACTAGATGATACCGATTATGTAAAAAATTGCATAATTAATTATTTATGATTCTGTACCATGTTATAACGAGTGACAGGAGGGGGCCGCTAAAATATATAGACAAACTGAGCATGTGTGGGACATTATTTGCAGAAAATAAAGACAGCGGCAGCTCCATCTGTTATCCTTTATGACACAAAAGTAATAGTTGTTGAGATCTGGAACTAAATTGATTCAAACCAAATTAAAATTTTAATTTCAAGTAGGAACGTAACAACGTGGAGTCGATTGGAAGTAAATAAGCGCCAATAGGTAATCAATTTATTAAATTGTATTAATTTAATAGTACATTATAACTCAAGGGAAGGAAATGCTTGATTTTTCCTGAGGTGCAAAGTGGAGGGCGAAGCCCGAGGGCTACAAAGTACTGAAAGAAAAATAGCATTCTCCCCTGAGGTGTATATATTATTTTTTCATGACCCATGTAAGTTTAAAAGGAAAAATCTAATTTCATTAACATTTATTGATTTTCAAATTATTACAGCAGCCTTTGTTTAGTTGTAAAAAAGTCCTTGGCAACTGTCAAAATCTAAATAAACAACTGTCAAAATTTAAGTAAACAAAGTTTTGTTTGTGGTAAAATATGGATTTTAAAGTTTTTTATGTAGAGGAACCTAAATAAATTACTAAAGCGGTAATGCTGTGGCAGTCAATTTCCTACAAGAAAATCCAAGCAAGTTTTACGAAAACGTAGCGTTCAGCCGGTAAATCAAAATACGATGGGAAAAATATCCAATGCAATTGCAAACTATTTAAAATTACCGAACCGTAAACGATACACTGGACACTGCATGCGAAGGCCTTCGGAAAGTTTCTTGGCAGGCGCTGGTGCCGACACATCCATCATCAAGCCACATGGGGGATGAAAATCTACACCAGTCGCTGAGAGTTATGTTGAAAATTCAGTGGAGAATAAGAAAGCCATTTCTAATCAAATTCTCCAGGGTAAAAGTACGCGGACAACCGGTATAAATTTACATTCCGAAGAAGAACACGTTTGGCTTAATAATATATCTGGTATTAATTTTAACAATTATTGCAAATATGTAAAGCTTCATTATAATGTAAGCAAATGATATAAATGTGTGGATCAAGTTTACAATAAATAACACGTTAAATTTCTTAAATTCTTCAATTTTTATTTCATTTATAATGAAAACTCCTCAGGGAATTTTTTTCAAATCTATTCACTTTGGGATTAATTAGCCTTTTCTGTCATGATTTTGACATCGAAGAAATTGATTTCTACTACCGGTCGTGAAAAAAAGTATTTAAGTACGTATCCATCATTGGCATTATTTTTTAAAGTCTGTGGTACCCATAAAGTTAATAAAATACAAAATAAAAATACACTCACAAGTTAAGAACATCATATCTCATTAAATAATAGAGATAAACGAATAAATAAAAACAGAATATGTTTAGGAAGCTAGGCTAGAGTTTCCTTCAATTGTTTTAGATTTTAACTGCGTGATGATATGATTGCTAGTATACTCCACAGGGTGTTAAACTTGGATTCAAAGGAGAATGGCACATAAGCGTCATCAACGTGAAAAAGGACAACGTGTTCTATCTCACTTTCACGCCAGTGGCGTAGTCCGTTGAAAAAACTAATATAATAATAAAATATTAATTTGCATGTAAGAAGTAAAAGTGAAAATGATTTAACGATTTAATAGATTGTGTGGTTTTATTATTTGCTACTTTATATTAACTGAGTCAAGTAAACTAAAACTACATTTCCTTACATTAATAGGTATTTGAAAAGTTTAGTGGGAAGTTAACAAATACATATTTTTTTAAATAGCCTACAACTTTTGTTAACACAAGTAACGTATTGTTTAAACAAAAAAATGGTTAGTCGCTCTCAGAATCAAGACGCGAACATCCCAGGTCCTCTGATGAGGTATTATCACTCTCGCTGTCTTCACTTTCTTCTGATGAACCCGTATTCACTGTAAATCTTAAGTGATCGAGAGTGTCCTCAAAAATATGCTCTTTCTGTATTAGCTCATCTTCATATTTTTTTACATGTTAGCAAATATTGTACCACTCTTGTTCAGATACCTCCTGAAATTTTTGTCTAGTTAGAGCCTCCGTATCAGCCAATTTAAATGTGACGTTGCGAGCGGCTACCCAATTCTTTACTAAAGCCCATATTTTTTCTATGGGATTCAGTTCCGGGTGATAAGGAGGCAAGCGTAGCACATCGTGGCCATGTCGGTTTAAGTATTTTTAAGGTCAAAGTAATTTGGCCTAAGTAAGGTTGTGACGGATATCCTCGAGAATTTATTTTTGAAGAACGGAACCGGAGAACAATTACTGAGACATTGCAAAAGGACGAGAATAAACGAAGATGACATACTGTAGTGGAACAACAACGTTTTCTGAGTTACAATACTATATGTATAACTATATCATGTTTCGTAATACTCATAAATACTTCTAATTAATGACTACATTATTTACAACCTTCTCACCGAATTAAATCATGATACTTAAAGTTAAGACATAAATTAGTTACATACCTGTAGTTTTTTAAAGGAATAGTAACTCCTTCATCTGCTTCTTTCTTCATAAATTTAGTAACATTGCTTACAATATCTCTCTGCCTTTACTATGTATAATAACACCTCTCTTTCCAACTTTTTTTGGGGACATTGCAAAAAATAATTTCGTCAATAATATTTAAACACACTAATACCGTAAATACACAGTAAACTACGGCACAATGACACAACCACACACAGAGAAACTGAACTCAATAAAGAAACCCTATCGCATCTAACCCGAGAAGAGCCATCAACGAGAAGCTACAATCCCTAAGTAATTGTTTATTATAGCTCATTCACTTAGGTTTGCATTTCTATTATTTAATATTATTACAATATTCCCTAATGGATATTTTTATTATTATCCTTCTTGTTTTGTTTACCATAGATTATGGTTGTTTAGGTATAAAAATAATGTACGGTGGTATTTTATTTAGACCTAGGTAGTACCTATTTTAGGTAATTACATTAAATATTTTAATATTTAAATTCATTGTTTTTTTTTTTAAATGTGTATCAGTTTGGGATTCAGTAGGAAAAAAAATCATTATATTTAATATTTTGTAAAATCTTCGGCTTTACTATAGCTTACTATAATTTAAATTTTTATAAAAAAAAAGTAGCTGACATATTACTATGTCAAAAAGTTTTAAACAAAAAAAAACAAGGGCATTATTCTATCATTAAATATTATTAAAATTTTCTCCCAATGCATATTTTTATTATTATAGTGCCTTCTTCCTTCTTGTTTATTAAAAATTATGGTTGTTTAGGTATAAAAATAAGTTATGCTGGTACCTGGTTATGATTTCTTTCCTATTTGGATCCAGGTAGTACCAATTTTAGGTAGTACTCAAATTTATTGTGTTTCTACAAAATTTGGATAAGTTCAGAATTCAATTGGAATGAAATATATATATATATATATATATATATATATATATATATATATATAAACAGTAAGGTGGCAACATCGAAGAGCACTTTCTAAGACTCACAATAATAAAGAGATGTATGTTTAAAGGACCGGTCCTCTACGCATACTGATTTGGGCACGCAAAAGTCGTGCAGCGTTCTCAAATCATTTAACAACAGCTTTTCTACCTTAAGAATACAGAACAATGTAGGGCACGCTTCTGACGCTTAGGTTGCTCAAAATGGGCGGGCACTAAGCGAGAAGACAATAGATGCGGACATTGTCAGGTATGACGCTACTGTACCATTCAACTTTGAAAACATCTATACCAAGCTTCGGAAAAACGCCAAATTCTTATTAAAACTCAGTATAACAGGAAAACGAATTGAAAAAATTTGCAACCACAGTAACATTATTGAAAAATGGGCCTGCAATGTAAAAAACGATTATTTAAATTGCTGCATTGGGACTGAACCCATCAACGATGGCACTGATCCAAATCATGTAAAATAACCCACCAGTTCTTTTTAATAAAAGTCTGTGCCATTAGATAAATGACTTTAACTTTTCAATTTCAACTGTAGTGAACAGAAAAATACATCAAAGGATTTGTTTCCTGCGGCCACTCGATCAAGCTTAGTAGATATTTACTGAACTGTTCTTTGCTGCAATGCCTTTCTTTTAAACCCCAGAATTAATTTCAATTAAAACATATGCCACTTAAAGTGATTACTGGTACCGTTTTATACTACGCACCAAAGCAGAACTTCTGCATACGAAATTTTAAACTCATTTTCTATTATTTTGTCATATCACACAAAAAGCTTTCTAATAAGTGATATTATTATTTTGCATGGATCAAGTATTTCTTAGATAATGCAAAACTTTCCAATACTTAACAAATAAAATAATGGTTACGTCGATTACGTTACCTAAAATTTTAATAACATTTTTGGAATAAGTTCATGGAAAAATTCATTTATAAACCTCGTCTCCATTTTGTCTATGTGTTCGAAAGAGAATGCTTCACCCATTTAAACTAATTTTTCGGTTTGTGACAACATAAAAATACCAGTAAAAATAACAGAAAATGCTGTACTCTATGGCCATAGTTTACGACGCCATCATTACTAGCAGACGAGAAAGTACTACACCTAAATTTTTTCGACAATTGAACCCAAAATAAACTGCCTCATTAATTTATTTTTGTGGGTTACTGTGCAGACCTAATTTTTTAAATAACTAACCAGGAACTACAATTTAAATAAGAATTGATAGATAGATTTAAAAAACATTTCTGTGACGGAAAAGAAATACTTGACTTTTTTCCCTCTTAACAGGTGCAGAAATGTAACATTATTTGTTACCATGGGTTTGATTGAGTTTGATAAACCATTATATTTGAACGTACCATTTAACAGATAGGTACCAAAACCTGAAATCTGTTTTTCAGGATTTTTTTGTTTTTTATCTTCTGACAACCCACGAAGACCGAAGTCTATGTACTATGTACCGTGGGTGTACTGGAGAATCGACTCACACATCCAGAGCTAGAAACATCCGTAGGGATTTCACCAGCCCTTTAAGAGGATGTGTGGGGTGGTACCACCTCGGTCGAGGAAGAATTCCTCTACCACCTTCCAACAACAATCACAAAATATCCATGGTCGAAGCGGGATTCGAACCCGCGCCTGTCGGTTGCAAACCTGGCGCCGTACCAACTTGGCCACCGGAGACCCGAATTCTCAAAGCTATTTAAAAATATTAAACATTTTCACTAAGGAGATATCGTTCCCAGGAAAAAATATTATACGCCTTAAAAAATTTTGATCCTACACTCCTGGACAAAAAAAAAACAGAAAATAAAATCTTAAATAACATTTTAAACCTTGCATCGATTTTAATGAATTTTTGATATATTGCAGATGCTTTCATCTTGATTTTTATCTGCTGTTACGTTTTTTGCCACAAATTTCTGAGCACTCTGTGGAAAAATTAAGCGGCGTAATGTTGTTTCAGTATGTTTTGTTTTTAAGCTTTATCTTTTTTAACATTTCTTTTTTTGACTCATTTCAATATCTTCATTCTAACACAAATTATAAACGAGATCTATGCAGTTTACAATCAGAAAAATTGAAAAAAAAAAACGTGTTCAAACGTTTCCAATGTTGGAAAAAGATTAGGCTTAAAAATGGAATAAACTAAGACAACATTGCACCGCTTAATTTCTCCACAGAGTGTTCAGAAATTTAGGACAAAGAACACAACTTTTGGTTTTTCCTCGTATAACACCAAATTTATTAGCACCCTTGTAAACTCTTTTTTATAAAATGAAGCCGCTTAACCTAAAAAGATTATACGACTTAAAAAATGTTGATACTACTTAAGTACTCTTTTTTATAAAATAAAGCCGCGTAACCGAAAGAAATTAGTAGAATGAAGTTTTCTTTTCAAACTGTTGATCTAGAATTTTTATTATGGGCTTAAATTACTTAGGCCACACTACTTTAACAAAATCTGAAAAGAAAAATGGAATTGGGAAGACCTTTGGGTTAAACTAAGTCAAGGCACATCGTGGGTTTTTTTGTTTTTATTCTGTCATTATTTTATGTGACATAACCCCATATCTCATTAGTTTCGTTGTTGTTGATATTTCTTATTTTCAATGTTGAACATTTTTTCTTTGGGTCTTCCATTAGAGCACAATATTTTGTAGTGTATGTTTTTTGTTATGTCCGATTTAGACAAAAGAAATATCAGTTTCGTGTCAAACTGTAGCCACAAACCTGAGATTTATTGACGATTTATAAAATAATTTAATAACTAAATACAGACAACAATAGAGAGCATAGGTTTGATCGTATTGGGTCAAAGCATTATTTCTTATTATTGTCACATTTCGATGGAGAACGGCCGATAACTTGTTTTTAGGTATAAACGCAAAAGAAGAACTGCCCAGTTAAGAAAAAATTATTTTCAAATAAGTAAATTTGGTTATTAATATAAATCAAAGATTTAGTTAGAAATCCATGTCATTCCCTTCTAATAAGAAAACAATTTTTTTACAATAAAACCCTTTTGATTCTCGTGATAAAATAAGGGTGCTCTCCCAAAAAAATTTAAAATGGCGACGTGTTGGTTAAATGTAATAGCCCATATCATTTTGGACAGTGCATTTCTGATTTTTTGACAGCTGATATGATGAATCATTTTAGTGGAAATCGCCCCACAACAAATAACCGGTGTAGCCATAGCTTTCAAAACAAAATCTACAAGTTATTGATTTACAACTGCAGATTGAGGCAAACATGATATTGCTGCAATCGTTGTAAGACACCACTCGAGAATTTTGTCGTGTCTGAAAGTAATTGGGCCAGCTTAATATCGGGTGTTCTTTGTTTTCCTTTTCTTTGGCAACATACTGTTTGAGCAATATTACTAGAAAAGGCACAGGTTTTCCATCGTTTCTTATCCTACTTCGTATAATAGATATTAAAGTTAAGCTGGTTTCGTAATAAACAAGATGCTATAACCCTAATTATTTAGTTGAATGAATCCTGGGTTGCGTGTGGCTACCAAATTTCTTAAAAATACAAATATTAGATCGAACGCGATTTACCAACTGAATATTGTGTAATGTACTGACTGGTCCTTGTCACTGTAGCCACTGTAAAATTTTGATCAAAGTTGACACAATGTGAAAATCCCTCGAAAATGATCCAGGTTCGGAACGTCCAGTGAGATTCAAAGTAATTGTTATCTTAATTGCTAAAATGCTTCTTACGTGATACGTCGCGGGTGAAGTGTAGTGATAAAGATAAAGACTGGTAAATGCTAAGAAATCCTTTAATTAGACTCTTATCTATTACACCGAGTAAAGTGATAAATCAGTATTAAGTGCATAACAGGACTTTAACCGAACATTATCTTTTATTATTTCTCTGAGTATATTTTATTTCACATCTTATTAGTTATTATATTCTTACATGAATAATGTTAGAACAGTATCTGTTACACTGTAAGCTATCTTTTTCTACAAATCATTTATTTAACTTCTTATCTAATAAAATAGTATAAATGCAGTAAGAACAGGGACGGATTAACTTAAAGGCAAAGTAGGCAACTGTCTATGGGCCCCGCGTCACTTTGGGGCCCTGAGGCCGAGAAAAATAAGTATTTTTGTACAATAGAGGGGGAGAGGGGCCCCGAGACTTGCATTGCCTAGGGGCATCTATATGGCTTAATCCGGCCCTGAGTAAGAACCCATGTTATGACGCACAGTATATTGTAAGACGTCATCCATCACGTACGTTAGTTGCGGTATATGTGTATAGTTCGCCACTCGAAAGGTCAACCACCAAAGGAATGCAGCAAAAAATTAGTATGTTGCCAAACTTACCAACAAAACTATAGTAAATAAGTTAAGTTCTGAAAATTATTTTTCGCAATAATGTTGAGCGATATGGTTTAAAATATAAAATAATAATAACCATGATTATATTTATTATAGATAACAAATTATTATGGGTGCCCTAATATTATTCTATTTTAACATCGAAAGTCGCCAGTCGGAAACTTCGTCAAGATTAAAATAATGGGAATCTTAGGAAAATAGGCAACGTTGTTAACGGGTGGCATGGTTCTGCGGCCTGATAGGTTAATCGTCTGGCGTCTGCAATAATAATGGCGTATCTAGCTGCTTACTAATTGGTGATTTGTATTTAAGCTCCGCCCACCTAATTTTTTATCGTTCCTTTACCCTTTCCTCGCCTACAACTTTCCATGTGTTGGACTATATCACTTGCTCTAATATATCTGTTTGAGGTTACCTGTATACTTTAATTGGCAATAGCAAGTGGTGTTAGCATGGTATTAGCAAGGTCAATTCATACGGAGGGGTTTCTACGAACCATTCTGCTGGAAGCCCAACGTAACTGGCGCAGTTCGGTCAAGGATTAGTACCCGTACAAGGAGTTCAAGTGAAGTGCCGTAACGTAAAGCTCCTAAACGGACTGGTGATTTTCAAGTCTTTAACGGGTCAGCCACAAAATCAACACAAATCAAAGCGACAAATTCAGCTGAGAGAACAGTGGGTGGCAAGCGGGGTCTTGGTCACTTCATCATCGTCAAACTCATCGATTTATGGAGTAGGTGTGCTCAGTGCTTATCAAATTAGTGTTCGTAATCATTCGCAACCATCCAGAGAAACGTATATCCAGTGCAGAAACTTCTCAACCATCCACAACCATCTAGAGAAACGTATATCCAGTGGAAAAGCTTCTCATCCAGAGGAGCATACATCCTGTGGAACAGTTCAAGTCGAAGAGAAGAAGTCAAGTAAGTCATTTTTCTCAATCCTTTTTTATCTTCCTTTTCTCCAATCAACAAGTTTAAAGTTTCTTTCCGTAAAAATAGGGAATATTGTCAAAAGATAAACAAAATTCAAAAACAACCAGACTCTTTAAGTTGTAACTCTGAGTCAGATTTTGATGCAGGCCGTCTTGCGGCTGAATTACAACAAATTGTTTTAACTGACTCTAAACAACTAGAACCAGAAATGCCAGAAGTGAATTATTCAGAAGTACGTCTTTTGTGGTGGTGGTGAACCATGTGAACTAAATAACTTTATCGCAGCTTGCGACGAAACTGTCAATCAGTACGCAGCTAATCAAAGATTGACTAAACTAATTTTTCGCGAAATTATTGATAAATTAAAAGGCAAAGCTTTAGCTATTATGTCAAGCAGTGTCGAATTAACAACTTGGAAACAAGTATATTTTTAAATACCCCCAAAGAAATAGATCAAGCGGGGAATGATCAGGGCTATCTGCTGGCTAAAAAGTGGGCCCGTGCCTATCTACAACTCGTATTTTCTATTTAGGAAGTCGGTCGCAGGTGCAACATTATTATGCAGAAGCACAATCCTGCTGCCATTTTAATTTGTTGTATTCCCTTAAAGGGATATTTTCTGAACGATTTTCAATTTTATTTCCCATTAAATCCAGATATTTCTGGCCGGTCATATTTCCGTCGAAATAGATAGGCCGCAGGGCTTTATTCCCCAAAATTCCACACCAAACATGTAATGATTTACGGCCTTGAATTTTTACAATAATTATTTGCCTTTTTTGTTGATTTTGAGTAGCCCAGAAATGTTTATTTTTTCGGTTCAACATGCCAGCCGCGGTAAATGTCGCCTCATCAGTAAACAATATTTTCATTAAAAACTTTGACTCCTAATTTAGTCGTAATAACATTTCTCGGCAAAATTCAACTCTTTGACGTTTGTTTCCTTCTGTTAAGTTTAGCACTGCTCGAAATTTGTATGGTTTATATTTAAAATGCTTCCGAATTTCGTTTATTTTCCACCAAGATTTACCAAACATTCGGGCTGCATCTGGAATATACCATTCAGGGTTTTCTATAAAAAATTATTATTTGAAAAATGAATAAGCTTACTAACATAACGTTTAGTATTTAGTATTTATATTTTGGTTGTGCAACTAATAACTAATGAAAAGATTTCCCATTTGTTGCACATTTAATGGACCACACTGTATAGTGAAGCAGTTTGAAGAAAGAAAAACAATCCAGAGGAAAAAACGGACTGTACAAAGATACCATGAATTGGATTTAGAAGTATTATTATACTTTGAAGTGATCGTTTTTTTTATCTAAGACATCCCACGTAGACTTCAAGCCTAAGTACTAACGTACCGTGGGCGTCTGAGGAGAAGGGAAATATAGTCTATTGGCACGGGATTTGAAGGATTGGAGATCGGGACGGGAAGGGAAAACATCTGCAGGCAATTTGTTCCATGATCTGGAGACCCTAGGTATGAATGAGCTAGAGAGCTAGAGAGCTGTTTTCTGTAGCTGGACAGTAAAGGGATGCATACGTAACGCGCCTCTTGTTGTTCTGTTAGGAACAGTCAAGGGGGGAATAATACCGGCTAGTTATTCAAAGCAAAATCCGTGTTAGTAGCGGTAGAAAAGAGATAAATCCCCAACAGCGCGGCGATGAGCGAGTGAAGGGAGTTTTCTCGTGAGGGCTGGGTCGTTGATAAGTCGAATGGCTCTCTTTTGGACACAATCAAAGATGGTAAGTGTCGAAGGTGATGCCGCTCCCCAGATGTGGAAGCAGTACTCTAGGTTAGGACTTATTTGGGAAACATAGAGATTGTATAGTTTGGAAGGGGTTCAGTTCGAAAAATGCTATTCAGTGCTTTGATAAAATAATGGTTTTGTCCAATGTCCAGTAGAAAAAAATTGAAAGAAGTGGTGTATATGTCATATTTGACAGCCGATATCATTTTGAACAGAAAATTTGGTTTCCTGGCAAAACATTATCGGCCCGATTCTCCAACGCTAGTCCGGTCTAATTTGGCAACCAAAAGTTATAAACTGACAAGTGTAAGATTAAGACAACAAAGTTTTATACTATGAATTTATTTTTGAGGTTTTTCGTAAATTTATAAAGAAATGGGCAATTTTAATACGTACTTTTGACAATAATAGAACTAAATTTATTCTAGCAACCCGTTCCAAGATGAAAATCATTTGAAACCAAGGAAATCGCTGAAATGTCAGAATAATTCAGTTTTTAATGATGACTTATTAACAATGACAGGACAAAAATATGCCAAAACATAATTGATCAACTATAAGATCTTAATTTAAACCAGTACGAAATCCTAAACCTTCCTAATGAATCTGAACGTATATTTTGTTATATCTAGTTTTTTAACCTAGGAGAAAACTCGCCAATCAAGTGAAACAATATATTGATGTCTTTATATATTTTATTTAAATGTTGAATATTAAAATCGCCTTATATTTCATAGCAGTCCTTTTAATAAAGTTGTTTTTTATATTTATTTAACGACACGAGAATAGCCTAGGGCTAAGGTTAACGACCGGCGTTCCTGGTTTCTTAAAATAATTTTTCGAATAATAAAGGACTGAAATCCGATCAACATAACACTACTTCAATCATTGTAAAGCTAAAGCAGGGGATTTTTGTCGTATTTTAAACGTAATTGGGTCGGCTCGACAAGAGATTCCCTCGTTTTGTTTTTGTTTGTTCGCCCACAATCTGCTGAAAATAATGAGCCGGGATAAGCCAAGACGTTGCCCCTTTAAGGCGTTCTATTGCTTGTTTCCTGCTTGTTCTTCTTACTTGATGTTATGGAAAAAGTTAGAACGCTATGTTTCTTTTTGTTATTAAAGGGTACGCGCAACAAGTTATGTCTGACACCCAGATATATGGGAAGATAAATTGGGTAATAGTATAAACACTATTGCTTTGTGAAAAGTGTTTTAATACTACATGGAGATTTTAATTTAAAGGCATATGAGTAAAATATGTATCGTCATAATTTGGGTTGCAGTTCAATCTTTAAGACATTAATTCACGGAATTCTATTCTTCGGTCCGGATCATCTTCTGTCAGTTCATGTAATATTTTTAATTTGTAAGGATGAAATTTATTACTTTTCAACACTCTTTGGACATTTTTGAACTAACTTCGCGCTCTGCTGCTACAAGCGATATCGGCTGCATCGGATTATACACCACTTATACCTGATTTTATTTCTGGTAGTGAGGGCCCTCCTGTTCTTTTTTCATTTAGAATACCTTCACTTGTTTGGAATTTGTGATCTAAGTCTCGCAAATACTTTCTTTTAATTGGATGATCAGGAAAGCTTTCATTAAAAATGCGCTTAGCAGCATGATAATTACGTTTCGCCTCGCCAAATACTAAAATTGCCTCTATTTTTTCTTCCAAAGGAAAAAATATTTTAAATAAATTAAGTATTCCATTAAAACGTACACACTAACAAAAATAAAGTACACGAATAAATTAACAAAATCGAGTAAACCAAAATATACAAATTAATGATATCGTTTCCCTGGTAAATAGCAGCAAAGCCTACTTTTCACTTGAAATAAAAAAGGTCGTATACCATTTTAATGTAATTAAAAACAATATTTTAATATATTAGAAATAAGATATGGAAAAATAAAGGATTTTTTCCATTATTTTTTTGATTATTACGGAGGATTAAAACAATTTTGAATAAAATGTTTTAAAACTACAACATTTGCAGATTGAAAAGGGATGTCAACCAAGGTATCATTCGATCCCACCTGCCATTTAAAAATTGCAATCAAAATTCGGCCCCGCCACCATCTTTGAAAACTGCCTCGCCAATTTCCACCTAAAAAGTAATATGCAAAAATTGAGAATAAATTCTCTAACCACCTGAAAATTCCTTATACAATAAGGATTTCAACAAATAATGGTAAAACAGCTATTCTCCGGGCTATATGCCCCTCCGAGCGCGAGGGGCATATAGCCCGGAGAATAGCTGTTTTACCATTATTTGTTGAAATCCTTATTGTATAAGGAATTTTCAGGTGGTTAGAGAATTTATTCTCAATTTTTGCATATTTATATGTACCCCTGACAAGTAGACTTTCATTCATACGTTTAAAAAGTAATATTGTAGTTGTTATATAACGTTCCAAAATTTTACTTTTATAACATTTGTTAATCAAAAGTTAACAGGAGGGGGGGGGGGGACTTTAGACGCGCACTGGATAATATTATAGACATTAGGTATAATCTAGACATTAGGTAAATAGTAAACCGTTGCGCGTTGGTTTGCCGAATCTCTCATTGCCCAGTTTTGCAACACACGATCAATTTGGGGATAATTTCTTTTAATAAGAATATGTAAAAAGGTATTTTTTAAATAATATACTACAAAAAATAGGTTGACTTGTTTAGTTTGTCCCAATCTCCAGGTAAATCATTTTAAAATTTCAAATTATTTCATCAAGCACAAAACAAATCAACAAGAAATAAGTGTGTCAATGAAGGGGGTGGCAGTGAAATAGAAAGTTCAAATGTAAACGAGAGAGATGAAAAAACTAATGTTGCAAGCTATTTTCTGTTTCCGTAATTTTATTAATCACAAAAATAGTCATTAAATTGGGAAGAAGTCTCGCAAAGATTTTTTAGAAGCCGAATCTCTATTTTTCCTGAAATAGTTTCGCAGAGACTAAATTGCAATTGTCGCTTAGTTGTTTTAATAAAATCTATTTTTTTGTCAAAAGTTTAAAATACCTTTTTGAAGATTTAACTCTCGGGACATTTTTTTCAAAACGTTCTGTTGCAAGTGGGTATGTCATTAGCAAACAAATATTAATCTATACAATAAAATGTATATAATATATAAAAAGGTTTATTGTGGTTTGCTCAGGTTTATCCCTTTAGGCGCATTGCTTGTTTCCTGCTTGTTTTTCTCACTTATTATTATGATAATTGCTAGAGTGCTGTTTTTTGTTCGTAAATGGTACACGCAACAAGTTGTGTCTGATGTTTTAAACCCAGATATCACGTTTTTGTACAAAAACTCTTGCTCTGTCAAAAATGTTTTCACTGATTTCAAGAGATTTAAACCTCTAAAGGTTATTCTTGAAAATGTTTTGTTAAGGGTAGGTATGTCATAGGCAAATAAATAGTTTCATATTCATAAAACTTGTAGCATACAAAAAAGGTCCGCTGAGGTTGGGTTTATACTTTTAAAGTTTTCTATTGCCAGTTTTCTGGTTGATTTTCTTACTTGATGATATGGGAAAAGTTAGAACGATATGTTATTTGTGTTAATAAATGGTGCAAGCAAGTTGCGTCTAAAGGTTTACACCCAGATATATGGGAAGATAAATTAGTCACGCTCAACTTTGTACAACAACTTTCTTTGTCAAGATGTTCGAATCGGTTTTATAGAGACTTAAACCTAAGGAAATTAGTTTTTAAAATGTAGTGTGAAAGCTAAGTAGTATGTCATAAGAAAACAAAAAATGCAATATTAAATACAATGTATATCATACATAGAAATGTTTGTTTTCTTTTCCTTAAGGATTATTGCGTTTCCTGCTTGCTTTCTCACTTGATAGGATGTAAGGTATTTTTTAAACATTTTTTGGTATTAAATGGCACACGCTACAAGTTCTGTCTGGTGCCCTTCACCTAGATATACGGAAAGATAAATTAGTTAAGGCGTTTTGGTATAAAAACTTTGTCTTTGACTAAGGCCCTAGAATACTTTATAAGGATTTGAATACTCTTCAAAATTGATTATCTATCAGGTGGTGTCATCAGCAAATAAATTATGTGTTATATTAAAGCGTGTATCATTTTTAAAATATTGGCTGTTTGCCTTGGTTTATCCCTTTGGAGCGTTTCATTTCTTGTTTCCTTTTTATGTTTTACTTAACGTTGAATTTGTTAAAACAAGATAAGCGTTTTTCATCGTTAAATAAATAAATAAAAAAAACATTTTCTGCAATAAGTTCTTAAATTATTAGTGCCCCACAAGGATATAAATTTAAGAACACTATTACTAAGGGCCACTTTTACAAGTTACGATAAGCCACAATCTTCGCTTTAAACTACAGAACGATGACCTGCCATTGGCCGATTTAACACTTAAACTAAAATTTGAAGTTTAAACCATAATTGTGGAATCCAGACTAAACATGTATGTAATATACAAATAAATTATGGAGTTCTGGAGAAATGCCTATCATGCATAAATAGATTTGGCGGAAATATGGACCACATTAATGAAAATTAAAATTTTTGTTATTTAAACCCTTTTTATCTATTGTGACGTGGAGTTAAAGTTGTTATAGTCAGAATACGTGGTTAAACATCTCACATCCTCATGATGATCATTAATTGGATATAATTTTATGGTTAACTAATAAAATTAATGGTTGTACCAATACCTGTTAGCAATCTAGCAATATTTACGGATTTGCTAATCTAAAAGACAGGAAAAAATTTCTTAAAATTTAATATAAGAATGTTTTTAGGGAAAAACTTAACGCGAGGGCCAGAATTTCTTCTATTTTTTACAATTCATGTAAAATTCCATTCTGTTTTAATTAAATACATTTTTACATTTGAAATAGAAAAACAATTTTTATCGATTTAGCTTTACATTTGAGCAACTCTTTATGAATGAAAACGTCAGAAATAAATTATTTAATGCACCAGTGTGATGTAAGAAACATTCACCTCCTAAGTCTGAAGACATACTCGACAATCAGTAACTTAAATGGAAATATATTTTCTTTTCCGATACTGTTCTTAAAGTGAAAGAAGTATTGATAAAAATTACTTCAAGTGCTTATGCTTTTACTAGAGAAATTTTAGTTTATAGTGGAATTTATATTGGTTTTATCAGCATCGGCAATTTTAGCTTTAGCAGAGCATTAACACTTATTTATTATTTAATTTATATCGGTGCAAAAGTACTTAAACTTTAACAACGTTGACATTAATAAAGTTTTACCGTTTTTCATGTATTTGTTAAAAATAATTTTAGCATTTCTACTAGTCTTACTATTAGCGTTGTTGCAAACGTTATTTCGGGACTTTTCATAAATAGAGACTGAGATATGATAACGGAAATCAGAACATGTATTATTTATGTTCATAAACATGTTAAATATAAAAAAAATTATAGTAATGCAGGGGACAAAAAGTCCCTCATTCGCAATTTAGCGCAACACCATAAACGTTATTTACATCAAATTGTAAAAGATGAAACGGCCACACTGTCTATAATAAATACGATTGTCTCTCCAGTCAATACGTATATCAGAAGGTAGAAACTTTATTTGGGTTTTCTCACATTACAGTTTATTAGAGAAAAAAGGTACTTCCCTTTTTTATTGCAAGTCATTGCGCTTTAACAACGTGCAATAAAATGGAATAAAGAGCTACTTTCACCACCAGAAAAGAAAAGTCTTTTTTACGATTTTTCAACATAAGCGACATGACATGTTCAAAATTGCAGGACAGGGTGTTCCAAGTTTAACATTCTTTTCTACATCATTTTTTAAGGGCGGACGGATAAGGCTCTATTTTAACCCTACCTCCACCTTACTGTATATTATTTCCATAGATCGCTGGTTTAGCATCATCTCATTTGCGCAATCTCCTGCAGCTGCGACTTGTAGACATTGAAAGACGTTAGTTCCACTAAACGCTTTGTATATTTACAGTTATTTACATATTTACATAACACAACTCTTGACTTTTACAATTGTGCAAAATTTCATGTCTTCATAACATTTCGAGATCTTACTTTTTGAGGTAAAATCGGTAGTTGGCTCTTAGGCCGAAAGTTCTTTGAGCTTGGCTCGAAAGAGAGTCAGGACGCTGCCTGTAGAAAGGAGGGTTTAATTACCCGAATAGAAAAGGTTCTGAAAACCCGAATAAGAAGGGACTTTGTCCCTAGAAAATAGGCTTTTTGCCTTAGAAACTGCGGGTATAATAACCCAGAAAATGAGAGCGGACTATCTTTTCCCGAACTCACTACACTTTGCACCTAACTGTGCGATACTTGGTCATACTTCTGACCGACTTTTATTTCTGTGCCTGCGGCACAACCGGTTTAGTTTGAGTTGACTGAAGAACTAACTCGTCTCTCCGACGCGGCCGATTTAGAATGAAAAGTACGATCCCTTCAGAGAAGGGTTTGGCCAGCCTTGGCCAATTACAGGTTGCGTGGCTATGGCGCTTACTAATGATATCCAAGCTGATACCTTTTGATTCGCGAAGGGGTTGTTCTTATACTTCGGTACAACGAAGTGAAGAGGCAGGGAGTTTTAAGTTGGTAGCCATACTTGCTAGATTTTTATGCATATGCTAGAAGTATATTTTTAGAACGTAAAGGTAATAAACTAAAAGATAAGAGAATTTCAAAGGAAAATAAGCCTTTGATATTCGACGAACAAAGGGGCCGGTTCTAGAAAGACAAAATTAAAGAAAGATTTTATTTAGATATTTTTATTGAAAGGGTCTTTATGTTTCGCCGATAACTGCGTATTTTTAGGCGGGTTAAATTAGCAAGGCAGACAAGTTTAAGATTGTTTTATTTGAAGGGGATTTTATACGTGCTTGGTTAATATTTATGTAGAAATAAAAAATAGAATTATAGAAATTAAATAACGTTGGGTGTCCCCAACAAAGGGGTTAATGTAAACATCCTGTGAACAGTCGTTGTTAAAGGCTGATGACTAAGGATTATTATTATAATAGAATTTCCATAGCCTACTTTTTCTACACGTGCCTAAAATAAAAATTTAAATATGTATGTATAAAAGAAGGGAAAACAGATGTCGTTTGAAAGACGAAAAGAAGTGAATAACATCAGTTAGTATACAAAACAAAACATAAATAACTTTCAGCTTTACCAGCCTTACCATAAGTGTAGTAAAAATTGTTAAATGTGATTTAAATTTTCTGCTAAATGATAAATGGCATGTTAGTTTGCTAGTTAATTGGCGGAAGAGGTAAATACAAATTGTTTAAAGCTTTATAAAATCTATCATAATATTCACCTAAAATGAAAATTTGTTTTACAGGTGATCTTGGTGATAGAATATAGCTAATATTTGATAACCAATAAGATATTTTCTGCTCGATTCTTGTTGGTATGTAGCTCGTAGACTACTCAAAAAATATATATTTAAAAAGATGCAGTTTTGAAATTAAATAGATATACTCTATTTTAAATTTTACAAATCAGGTAACAACAAAATAGCTACGTAACAAAAATTTTACAATAGAGATACGTCCCAATATGGTTAGATATGGACAACACAACAAAAACCTTTTGGGTCATCCGGATTATTAGCCCAATAACGTTTGTGCCAAATTGTGGATAAACCCATTATGATCTGTCCAATTTGAATTGAGAATGATGACAGAAACCCATATTACAACGAAGAGATCAATTATGTCTCTCTTTCTTATGTTCTTTGTCTCTCATTTTTCCTATTCTCGTCTTTTTTCCCTCATACTCGAATATTTTCACAACTAATATAAAGTTACAGCAATGAATGAAGTCTACTTGTCAAGGGTACATGTAAATATGTAAAATTGAGAATCAGTTCTCTAAATCACCTGAAGATGCCTTATACAATAAGAATTTGAACAGATAATGTTAAAACAGCTATTCCCCGGACTATATGCCCTTCCGAGTGCTAGATTACATACCAAAATTTGTCGTATTATCTACTAACACTGTTAGACAACAAAATACTTGGTTTGAATGCAAGAAACTACCATAGTACCTTGAAAGATTTGCGTTTTCGGAAGGTAGGTATACTCGTTTATCCTGTACTGACGAGAACTACCAGGAAGCTTCCTTCTTCCTGGTAGGTTCTTGCAATCAAATCAAGTATTTTGTTGTCTAACAGCGTTGGTAGAAAATACGACAAATGTAATCCAGCGCTCAGAGGGGCATATAGCCCAAAGAATAGCTGTTGTAACATTATTTGTTCAGATCCTTATTGTATAAGGCATTTTCAGGTGGTTTAGAGAACTGAGTCTCAATTTTACATATACAGTTAGTATGAGAAACATAAACATGACATATTCCAGGGCTCTTCCATAAGTTATTTTTGCAGTGTAAAAGTATACCTAAAAAGTTTATATAAAGTGTTAGCAGCTTAAATTTCTGTGTTCTATAAATCTGCGACTGACTAACAACTACCGAAATATTCCGCAAGATACACTGAAAAAACATTGTGGGACATTTCACTACAATTGTGTACCTTTTTCCAACAATTTGTTCTCAAAAACGTCCAGGACCAATTTGTAGCAAATTTTGCTACAATTGTATGAAAATGTATAAAAACTGTTGTAACTAATAATCCAATTAGAGTAAATTGCTCTACAAAGACTTTGCTACAATTTTGTGTGAAAAAAAGTCCAAACGATTTTTTCAGTGTACATATTTCTTCGTCTTCACATTACTTGGACCGGGCGTTATGGGGATGATTAACAGAAACACCGACCCGATACAAAGTTGAGAAAGACGGCGTCAAAGAATGTTCTTCTAGTTATTGAGAAAAAAGTCACAATTGCGACTTAGAAACGTTTGGTTGCACTTTAAACCTGTACATAGTGTATCTATACTTCTGGAGCTACGACTTTCAACAGTTACAATTAAAAATTTTGAAACTACTGGTATATTCGACTAAACAATTTTAATTGCGTCTTTAACTCTTACAAACATCACCGTTCGCAGGTAGGCTGTATTATAGATCCATTTTTATTATATAATATATCTGTGAATAGGGAATATTTTTAAATCACATTATAATACATGATACAATAAATAGAAGATATGATACCTGACGTCACCTGGAGACTTTTGAGAATAATGACAGAAAAAACAAATGAACAAAAATTCATCTCATTGGTCAAATTATATGGGCAGCTTACACAGGGAAAAACTATACACATGGCAGTCCAGATGTTTTGACGTTGAAGTTCGTTTAGTTTAACTTGTCTACTTACGCATGTATGTGCGTGTATATTTTTTATTCTTGAGAAATTTCCTGGTTTTGCTGCATTTCCTAGAACACTTTTATAACATAAGATCACTGTAAAATCAAATAAAACCCTTCAATATTGTTTTAAAAACGTCAATAGGAGCAACTGGTGCTCATCGGTATTACATTTTGACATTAAACGATCGGTCGAGCTACGTGAGTTCCCTAACACACTTGTCGAATTACGAAACTAGAATCGACTATCGAGTTATATCGTCGTCTTTCGTTAACTTAATGTATCAATTAAAGAGATGTTGCCAATTGGATGATGAACTCTGGATGAACTGAAGCTACGTTCCCCGGCTGGGGACCTCTTGCAAGGTTGCCAAATTTTTGGAATAAAATGTGCAATTACCTAATAATAATTATTTGTTTTAAACTAATTCAGAAATTAAATTAAGAATAAAATTATGAAGCACTGCGATTTCAATCCACGTTAACAAATTCTAATACAACCATAAATTGGTCTGGTATCTGAGACAATCTGGCGACATTGGATCTGACATAACATAACATAACCTCTAAAAATTCTTTGTTGCTAAAATGCCACAGACGTGTATTTTTTTGTGTATTTTTGCGTTGTTTGTGCCCATTTTGTATTCCCAATGGCTAAGTGGAATGGAATCGACGATATCCCAGGAACCTCCACCGAAAGGGCCTTATCCCCACCAAGAAAACGACAAAAAACTTAAATGTAAAGGCCAAAGGAAATGCTAATAAATATTTATAAAGCTTCATTACAAAAGAAATAAAGTTTCATTACAAAAGAACTCTACCTTTTCCAGGACCCAGAGTTTACAGCTGAATGTGAATGTGTTGAGTACGTATAGTTGCTCATCCAAAAGGTAAGTACCAAAAAAGACTATTTCAGAATGCTCACAAATTATTTCCAGTATGAAGGAAAACTGTAAGTAAAAACGGAATTTGTCCGACAGCTTCCTGCCTTTTTTGTTTATAAGGCAAGCAGCTAAAATCAAATGCGACCGTAGGTATACGTAGTACTTAAAAAAATAAACTGTCAGAAACTTTCAAGTATTCTTTATATAATTTTTATGGTAGCATTAAACCTTTTTTTATATAATTTTTATGGTAGCATTAAACCTTTTCTTCTTTGTAAGCATTCACATATTATCTTATAATGGTGCCGACCTATTTATAAGTATGTTAGTCACGATACACTTACAACGGTATGCTATGTTTGATGTCACTTCGAGTGAGAATCTTAAATTAACAAGGCACTTACCTGATCAAATGAAATATGACAATAATATTTTAATAAACGTCAACCCAACATACTACCCGACAATAAGCTGACCTGTACTAATATTTTAATAAATGTCAACTCAACACACTACCCGACAATAAACTGACCTGTACTTATGTACAAGGAGTGCAAGCGTCTAATCAATTTAGGATTCCCCTCGAAGTGACGTCATAGCGTAAGCATACTGTTGTAAGTGTATCGTGATCTTAGTAATAATAATAGGTAAGTATAAGTATCAAAGCAATTTCAAAATATTCCTGTGGTCTGTAAATGGTTTATTTATGCATTGTTTCCATGTGAAAAACCCCAAGTTAGGCCCTGTTATATTAGAAGTATAGAGATAAAAGTTGACATAATATTATATAAATTTCAGAGACTTAAGGTTATTTTAATTTGCCAAATAGGCTAAAAAATCCATTTAAAATTGTGTCCATAAAGTTTTTAATGTCAGAAAATTATTATCAATCAACCTTTAGGTAGGTACTTGGTATGAAAAGGTAAAAAACAATAATACAAGGGATGTGAAAAGTTTTAAAAAGTTTTTCAAAAAGTAAAAGCATTTTTTAGCTATTTTTGAAGCTTTTTTGACATAATATTGGCAAATTAACACTATCTTAAAACTCTGAAAAATGTCGAAGTTTAACCCTATCCTATATATGTCAGTAGAACCCAACATGGGCTTAAAAATTTAACATGTAAAACACTGTGGAGTGCTTTAAAAAAATGTAGGTACTGCATTGTTAAGATAGATTCTTTGTTCGATAAGGCTTTTAATTAAACCCAAGTAGCTTTTGGCAATAGGCGTGCATATACATATGTAAGTAACTGCGCGTATTTTTTTTCCCAAATTAACATTTTGAAAGATTTTACAATCATTTTCTTAATAGGTATATTTTAATGTATACGTAATAGATATTTTATCCAGTATTTTGTTTGCATTTTTTGTCTGTTATACAGTAATGTCTGGGTTATCTGAACAGAAAATTGCTAGACCCTGTTAGGATTACCTACACATTCTACTATGGACTATGGCCATTGGACTTCATAATAATAATCCGAAACATGGACGGATTATTATTATTATTATTATTAATTTTTTTGTTTTTAGTAAAATGAAGAGAAAATAATGAACTTGCAGGAAAACCATGAAACTGGCAAATTAATTTACATTACATTTACATTTCAAGACGCAGGATCAATGATATGTCATAGGTTGTTACCATTACGGAGGCATCGTGGTATTTTGGAGAGGTTGAAAAAGATGTTGCTCCTCAAAAACCAATTGGAAACACCTGTGGAGTCTAGTGAGAAGGAGCCCTTGGATTTAAGCCCTTGGTTTTACTCAGTGGCGGCTGGTGAAATTTCAAAGTTGTATATCTCTGTTCCTACTTACAGCTCCCGTACCAAATTTAGGAGTTTTAATAGTGAGCCCACTGGGAATGTTTTGGTAAAGACAAAAAACATTTTGTAATTTGCGAAAAGAGTTAAATTTTTGGTGTGCCCCTCCTAAGAAAAAAATGAACACTTCTAGGTATTTTAGATATTATTTTTTCTAAACAAATTTTACTTTATTTTGTCGACAGTTTTTAAATTTTGAGAGAAAAAAGTGTATTAGTAGAAAGTTATAGTCATTTGAATTTTTTTTTAAATTATATTTTAGACTTAAAAAAATTCAAATGACTATAACTTTCTACTAACACATTTTTTTCTCTCAAAATTCAAAAACTGTCGACAAAATGATGTAAAATTTGTTCAGAAAAAATAATAAATACAATACCTAGACATGTTCAGTTTTTTCTTAGGAGGGGCACACCAAAAATTTAACTTTTTTTCGCAAATTACAAAATGTTTTTCTCTTTACCAATACATTCCCAGTGGGCTCACTATTGAAACCCCTAAATTTGGTACGGGTCCTGTGAGTAGGAACAGAGATATACAACTTTGAAATTTCACCAGCCGCCACTGGTTTTACTTCATATCTATTGAACTCCTTAGAACCGACAAAAATATCAGTTAGGTGCCAATCACTATATAGGTGCCAACAACTGTATGTTTTACCCTATATTTTTTGTTATTTTTAAATTGTTTCTTTAAATAAATTTTGAAATAAAAATTGAATTGTTTTTTTTTGTCTTTTTAAACTCTGTACCTACACTTTATCCTTAATCAACTTATTAGAGTCATCTGTTATAATAATACTCTTAAAAAAAGTATATTCTTTAATCTGGTATTAAAATGCATTGTCTTCCAGAAATAAAAAATATAAAAAAATTTACAATGTTTAAAAGAAAACTGAAGAAATTTCTTCTAAAAAAATATCAATTTTTTATATTCTATGACTAATTAATTTTCCTCAGGCACGTGATTGTTTCATCACAGTGTTTTATCGCAACTCTATTATCAGTCTATAAGATTCTTTATATATATATATATATATATATATATATATATATATATATATATATATATATATATATATAGTAGAAAAATGGAAGATTTCTTGGCCTATAGGTAATATAATAAATGTAAATGCGAAGATTTACTTCTTCGCTAGTGCAGCGAAAAGGCCGTGAATGAAAAACAAACATAATGAGGACTATCTTTGATTCTGGTCTGGGTGACCTCCTGCCTCCTGCTATCGATTTCTGGGCCCTTACCCATCAGCGGGCAGGCTTACACCCAGGGTGGCTGAAGAACAGACCACGATTTGACCAGAATCAAAGAGAGTCCTTATATTCAAATTGTTCGGAAAGGATGGGTAAGATGTAGTGGCTCGCGCCAACTAGTTCACCCAGTGTTGCTCCAAAAATGTTTGGCTGCTAACACAATAATACTCGAAAGTATGTCGATGTCGATTTTCTCGACGTCGACGGTACAAATGCACCATTGTACAACAATAGTAGAAAAATGGAAGATTTCTTGGCCTATAGGTAATATAATAAATGTAAATGCGAAGATTTACTTCTTCGCTAGTGCAGAGAAAAAGGCCGTGAATGAAAAACAAAAATAATGAGGACTATCTTTGATTCTGGTCTGGGTGACCTCCTGCTATCGATTTCTGGGCCCTTACCCATCAGCGGGCAGGCTTACATATATATATATATATATATATATATATATATATATATATATATATATATATATATATATATATATATATATACATATTAGTGTTCTAAACCTACAGTTGATATGAACAATAATCAGTGCCTTGCCAATTCCACCTTTTGCTACATTTATTTGTTACTGCAGACTTAGAATTTTGTAATTTCATTTCAAAATATCCACTATCATAATGTTAATAGACAGACGTTTATTCTTTCGTAACAGTAGTGTCTTTCTTGCTCTATGTGGACACACACAAACCTCATTCACAACAATGTGGACCTAGAGGAGTTTAGAAGGAGAAAGAATATTCCTATTAAAAATAATAAACTTTCGAAGTACTTTTGGAGTGCTGTTTTATAATAATAGATCTTACCAAAATCTTCGAAACCTTCACTGCTAAACTATTTTTTTTTAACATAACTCTGTTAGCATAGGTACTGCTAACAGATTACAAACGTAAACATTTTACTATTTGAAGATAGCAACTGCCCAATAACCATGTGCTTATGAATGATAATTTAATTCTGTCTTAATTTCTGTATACCTCATATGCACGGGCATTTTTTTTTAATAAATAAAGAAAACTTGGCAAAATTGAGTAAAGATTTTTATTAAAATAAATCGTAACATGAGTTTAAAGAACTATTCCCTATTCTCCGATAAATTCTACAAAACCTACCTGCCAACAGCGAAATTCTCAACTTAAAGTAATTGTAGAAATAAAACTTCTAACTGTTTAACTCAATGTGACAGTTTCTCAATTAAATGTTGAAAGTTTTAGCTCTAGAACGATAAACACACTTTGCACTGGTACTTTTACTGTAACTGAAAACCAAAATTTTTGTATGGTTAGGGGTAGGGTAATTTTCATTCTTCCTTCCTCTCCGACTTCTTTTTCGAAATTTATTTGGGATCGAGGTTCCTGGTTAATCGTCTCCACAATGCCCGACCTTAGTAAGTATCGTAAATGCGTACTTTTTCGGTAGTTGTTAGCCAGTAACAGATTTATAGAATAAATAAATTTAAGCGGCCAACACTTTATACAAACATTTTCTACACAGAAAAATAAAGGTTTATTCGTTTATTATCAACACTGCAGAAAAAATTTATGGGACATGCTCAAAATATGTCATGTTGATATTTCTCTTAACTTAACCTAACTTTTTCTAGTTGTCAAAATTTCAAAATATTATGATAAAGAAAGAAGGTGAGATAGATATACTTTATTTATCCATTGTAAAATGGGGTTTTGTCATCATTCTCAAAACCAAAATTTTTTATTTTTATAATTCCGCGATATTTTGTAAACGAAACATATCTTTTAAGATCACGTTGTGTTTAAAACTATTTTTTGGTGTTTTTATATTACTTTTAGGAGTTTAAAAGTAAAAATGAGATGTGCTGTGTATGGTTGTGATGTGGACAATCAATCAATGAATGTATATATTTATGCCTTTATTTACATGACTATTTTAAATCATATACTATAAAATTTGTATTATAAGCAGGAGGCAAAGTGTATTGCCAATAAAATTTATATAAAATCGCCTTTAACTAACATAAGGGTCAAAATCACCAAGGTGGCAAATTTGGTTCTGACACCATTTTTCCCAATAAAGCCTTGAAATAGTTGGGTCACAATTATTTTAAAATATCAGATTTAGTTAATTTTATCTAAACCCTTTATTGTTTTTTGCAAAATGATGTTAACAATTTTTTTTTCTCATGAAACTAGTGAAAATGTCATTTTGGGAACGCGTCCCAACACGTATTTCCGTATTTGAAATGTTCATAAAACAATGAAATACTTATTTAAAAATAAATTTTTTAATCATGTTTGATACGCTTGTATTATAGTAACACAATCACAATTATAAATAAAAGAAAATGTAAGTAACTTCACATTTATCCTACGTATAACTTTGTCCGGTAGTTTGTAGGTCATTTCGTGAACGCACTCTATTCTGTCAAAAAGTACCTAGTGCCTAATCAACGTCAAGCGAGGCGCTACTGTGCAGTCGCGAAATGAAAGCTCTGAAGTAAACACAGTGTTCTGTTGTTTTATGGCGGTTTTCAACTAATTTTCTTGGTAAGATTATTTCAGTTATGTATTTTGGTAGCGTACATCAATAGAACATCATAACGGGAACGCCTCAAAATCATTAACATAACGATAAGTGAAGAGAATTAGTTTTAATTACATTAAATAATGCTGTTCTATTTCCGCCAGTGTTGTATATTAGCGTCCAAGATGGCCGTCGACTATTTAAAATAATACGAAGCGTTGAAAAATCATTTCGGGAACGGTCATTTCGAGAACGTTGCCGAATATGACGTGCGTTCCCGTAATGACCACTACGTTCCCGTAATGATGTTTTTCTTAGGATTTAACCTTTAAGTACTTTTATTTCGCGAATTTACATTAATTAAATGATCAATTTATCAGATTCATTTTATAAATTGTAGTAGTGATTGGAATGACAATAAATTTAATACTCTCGCTTTAAAAAGTTACCCAAGCTAAATTTTTTAAAGATGGTGTTTCAAGCGGCTTTTCTTTATCTGAGACAAAGTATTTTGTTGAAGTAGCAGAATAGTCAATAGTATAAATAAAATAAAGTACGCCCGTCGACTTGATGTAACAGCTACTTTTTACATTTCTTTTAGATTTGACCTGTAAAAATGGAGACTGAAAACCAAAAAAGAGAAAGATTTCCAAAAAAACTATCAATAAAAATAGCACTGCTTACATAAAACAACGCCAAAAAGCGAATGCAAGAAAGCGTAAATATTTGGATAATTTAACTTTAGAACAGAGAGAGTTAAAAAAAGCGAAGGATAGAGAATATTATCAAAAAAAGAAGGCTGCAAATAAAACAAAATCTATAAATGGTATGACAGAAAGGGAGAAGCGCAAGCAAAGAGCTCTGTGGAAAAAAAACTCTAGTTTCAGTGAACTGTTAGTCATTTATGGGAACGTAATAAAAGTATTATTATTTAATTCAAAACAAAATATATCGGATTTATTTATTTTTAGAATTAAATACCATAACATACAATTTTCTGGAAAAAAACAAATTGACGTTCAAACCTAATCCTTAATAAATAAACAGAACTTTCGTCTAGGAATTTTGAAGATGTGCTTCATAAATGTAACATTTTATTAAAATAAGACATAAGACAATGTAGAGTACAGATTTAAATATATTTTATTAAATATTTATTTTAGTACCATATTTCCAAAATAAGTTTTATCAAATTTGTATTTTTCACAAAAATATTTAAGTTTTGAAATACGTTCCCTGAATGATGTTATAATACACCCAGACTCTTTTGAATCCTGAATAAATAATTAAAATATGAATATTCTGCGCGCTTCTTTTACAGAACAATTATTGATAGTAACGTGTACATTCTAAGTTATTTTTTGGATTTCCATGACGTTATAATTTTTACAAAATTTCACATTTCCAAATTTCTCACCTTGGTGGTTTTGACCCATAAACTCTATATTGACCGTTATAAATTTCAAAAAAATCACCTGGTGACGTCATGAGCGAATTTGACAGCGCTTGATATCATACCATCTTTTACTTGTATCATGATTATAATACTTAATTGTTTTTCCTAATAAAAATATTTACTCTT
Source organism: Philopedon plagiatum (assembly GCA_963971165.1). Classification (NCBI taxonomy): domain Eukaryota; kingdom Metazoa; phylum Arthropoda; class Insecta; order Coleoptera; family Curculionidae; genus Philopedon; species Philopedon plagiatum. The sequence continues at coordinate 26,322,714 of OZ020190.1, forward strand.
TTTTCTTATTTTTTCTTTACTTATTTAAAAACATTTTCTCCAATCCTCCTATTATTGCGAATTATTGGAGGGGCAGCAAGTAGTGACTGTTGTTTCTTAGAGAGGGGTAGGAAACAATTTTAAGTAGTATAAAATAATAAGGTTGATGTGGCTATGCTGACACTGTTTTCGCTTAATAAAAACGAGATTTTTGCAAATGCTGTTTGTGTTCAGTAAAAATATGAGATCTTTTGCTATAAAATCATAAAACTTACGTAAGTATTTTGCCAGAATAGAAATTTATTTTTTATGGCAATAATTCGGATAAATCTTCCAAAGTAGATCAGTAAACCAGAAATACTTGCATAAACAAAGGCAGCTGTGATAAAATATTCGAACATATTCTTTTTTATTGGCAACAACATCCTTTTTGTTCGTCTTTTACTAATGTAACTTTTGCCAACAAGGGCAGAAAGAAATCAGATTCCATTGGGAATTTCAAAAGGAAAGAAAATAATATTTCAAGGGCTAATCTTTCAAAGTAGATAACCACGTTATCTGTCTTTTTCTAATGCAATTTCGCCAACAAGGATAGAAAGAAATCTGATTCCTTCGTGACTATCAGGAAAGAAAAGAATATTGTAATTGCTTAAAATATGTTCTGGCGTAAAGTGTCCATGGAAGCAACCAATGAATTCTTGTAAAATTGTTTTTCTGTCATCATTCGTTGGAAGATGGTAGAGGATTTCTTGGAAGGTGGTAGAGGATGTCTGGAAGGTGGTCGGAAGTTGGTAGAGGATTTCTTCCTCGACCGAGGTGGTACCACCCCACACATCCTCTTAAAGGGCTGGTGAAGTCCGTACGGATGTTTCCAGCTCTGGATGTGTGAGTCGGATTTCCCCAGTACACCCACGGTACATAGTACTTAGACTTCGGTCTTCTTGGGCTGTCAGAACATAAAAAGTGGGCTGTCAGAACATAAAAAAAAAATCAAATTGGATATAATATAGAATACCATATTTGTGATAATAGACTAAGCGACAGCGACGTGAAAATATACATAATTTTGTCGCGAAAATTTATATTTTTTTTTGTGTTGTAAAACCGGTCGCAGCCACTAATATCACCAGAGTCTGGCTGGCAGTGGCGGTGGTCCAAGAAGATTGCAACAAATACGATATAATATACCGAAAAAAAAATTGTTGTCTTGTTTTATGTTTGAAAGCCCTGTGGAATATGTTGTAATCAGGATACTGAATTTCCCTTTTATTAAATCGCATGTATTTCTATCACGCTTCTTATATTCAATATTTTTATTTTTGAAGACAATATTAACATTTATATCATATCTGTATATACCAAGTCAATTCTTTATTAAAATAGAAAAACCATTAATGATCCTTCATAGTCTGTCTATATTTGCGAAAGAATGCCACAATTTTTGCAAAACAGCGAAGTAAGGTACCAATGTCAACGAATTTTAGATTAGGTTATACTGTGTGGCACCAAAAATCAAAAAATTTAATAAAAATTAGGTTTGGCCTAGCATGGCATGCCGATTTTTTATGAAGGTTTAGAAAGAGTTTTGTGTAGTGCTTACTTGTAGCTTTTTAATCAGTCACATAATAATACAAAACTAATGACTTAACGATGAAATAAAATATCCCCCTTATCCCCAATGCCGACTTAGAAAATAGTAGTTAGATGTACTCTATATTTATATACACCAAATAAAAATAGAAAAATTGATGCTGTTGACATTTTCTGTACTTTTAGATAGCGGAAAGCGAGAGCGGGTACGATATTACTTTTGGATTTTAACTAGATCGTTTTATTGTTTTTGTTAAAGGGAAAATATTCGAAATAAAGGCGATTACGTTTGCAAAGGAGTTTCGTGGTTTTGTTCTCGACTCCGACCGAAGCTTTCTCCCTTTGTTTATTTTTAAAATATTGGTAGAAAGTCGGTATTGGCTTTTAGCTTTGTAAATTTTTGTCTTTATTCCGAGCTATTTTTAAATACAGATTCCTTTGAAGATTTATAAATGTAAATTCTTAAGTAACTGATACTTCACATCGGCAGTTTATCTCTTCTAAACAGGTTTTCTAAATCAAATCAAATCGAATCAAAATATGCTTTATTGTCAAAAAGACTTAGATCTTTATAGACAAAGCTAAAAATTAAAAATATAAAACAGGTATATAAATCAATAATACTATAAATCTAATTATACTACAAAATGATTTAGTTAAATAGTCATGACAGAATTTTCAAAATACTCATTTAATGAGTAAAATGCCTTCTCTAATAATAAATTCTTAACAACTTTTCTAAATTTTTTAAATACCAAAATATTTTTTATACATAAAGGAAGATTTTAAAAATCCATTTAGAATCATATTCTATTGATTTTTTTACAAGACTAGAGGAAGGTATAGGTAGACAAAAATTATACTTTTGTCTTGTATTATATTGAATGCAATATGAAATTGATTTTTATGTTTTCAATGCATTAAGCAAACCGTTTCTAGTATAAAAATTGATGGTAAAGTTAAAATTTTGTGAGAGATAAATAGAGGTCTACAAGAATCTTTAGAATTTGGTTTACAAATGTATCTAATAGCTCTTTTTTGTAAAATACATATAGAATGAATTCCATTCCATATCTTAAGAAGGATTGAATTAAAGCATGGTTAACAATTTTAACAACATCAAAGTCAAGTTCTTTTGAAAGAATTCTAATGGAGAAGTACAACAAAAAAAACATGCTGATATGTATGGAAACAGTCGATTATTTCCTAAAGTAAGATAGAGAGCGAAAAACTTTAAACACAAAAGTTTTAGGGGTAAGTATACAGGATCAGTCAAAACGTCATTGAAAAATAAGGTTACTTTTTTTTGGAACACCCTCTGTATAACTCAATATTTAAGTTCTCAAAATTCTAAAAAAAATTGTATAGCACAGCACATACCTAAACTTAACCGTTTTCAAATAGATAGTTATGCCAGAAGAAGAAGAGCGAAAACATGTTTTAATAAACAACTATTTTCTTTGGAATCCTATTTTATAAGCTGCTCAAAGTGTCCACCGTTTACCTCCTGACAGTAATGAATTCGCTGAACAAAATTTTGTAGTGAATCTAAAAGGGTAATGGCAGAAATACTGAAAATTTCGTGCCCTATTCTTTCGTTAGGACCTTAAAGCCCAGTAAAGTAACAGAAAAAGAGAGAAAACGAATGAATGTCCTTGAAAATTTCAATATAATCATAATCTGGGACATCCGAGTGGGTTAAATAGTTATTTGTTTTACTAGGCATAAAAGCACAAGATTTAATGCCGCGGCTGGTGTTTCATAGCCGAGCGTAGCGAGGCTATGAAACCAGCCAAGGCATTAAATCTGCTTTTCTGCCGTGTGAAACATATAATTTTTTCTTCAAATTTGTTCCAATTCCACGCAAAATCGACTTTTCCATATTTAAATTGCGTTTCATTATCAATATCCAAATAACTAAATTATTTTATCAAAGGTAACCGGGCCCTGCGTTACTATGTTTACCGCTGATGATGTTTGTTGAATATGTTTGTTTACTGTTTACTTTGTCATTGTCAATTTTGAAAAGTTGTCATGTTAGAAATGGATTTACTGCAAAGTGAGGATGAATTGATGCAATTAACACCACCTGAGATAAGAGACCAGGCGCGAGATGTGGAATTTAAATTATTACTTGGAAGGTTGCCTAGCAACGAACTTTTTCTGCCTAGGCAGTAAAATTGGACTTTTTCTGCCTAGGCATTAAAAGTACAACTTCTAAGCCTGCCAAGTGTCATTAAAAGGCCGCTTTTAATGTCATTTGGAGAAAAAAGTCTTTTTTCTCCAAATGACATTAAAAGCGGCCTTTTAATGACACTTGGCAGGCTTAGAAGTTGTACTTTTAATGCCTAGGCAGAAAAAGTCCAATTTTACTGCCTAGGCAGAAAAAATTCGTTGCTAGGCAACCTTCCAAGTAATAATTTAAATCAAACTGGTTATTAAAATTGACAATGACATTAAGAAAACTCAAAATGATGCTGATGATAATAAACTGGTTTTATTGCATTAAAACTACAAACTACAATACGAAATTTTTATTTATTAGATATATTTATGGTGATTTGTGAACAATTATTTAATACAATTGAACTCTGTTCACTTCCCTCCTTTCCAGTAAAATTAACAACTTTAGTATCCACACTTGATACTCCGGAAACGCCAGAAAATATTTTATTGCCGATGTTCGACTTATTGGCTAGCGAGTCCTCAATATAGCCCTAGTAAATCCATTTCTAACATGACAACTTTTCAAAATTGACAATGACAAAGTAAACAGTAAACAAACATATTCAACAAACATCATCAGCGGTAAACATAGTAACGCAGGGCCCGATTACCTTTGATAAAATAATTTAGTTATTTGGATATTGATAATGAAACGCAATTTAAATATGGAAAAGTCGATTTTGCGTGGAATTGGAACAAATTTGAAGAAAAAATTATATGTTTCACACGGCAGAAAAGCAGATTTAATGCCTTGGCTGGTTTCATAGCCTCGCTACGCTCGGCTATGAAACACCAGCCGCGGCATTAAATCTTGTGCTTTTATGCCTAGTAAAACAAATAACTATTTAATTTATTTTTTCTTGAAATGAACTGTAAATGTAGTAAATATAAAAACGAAGTGCTTTAAAAGTTTAGGTTGGTGCATTTTATTATTTATTTATAAAAGCTAATTTTCGAAGAAATTAAATTAGTTTTTCTTACAGAGCATTAAATAAAAATTCGCCAAAAATGCCCAAAGATATTGCCTCAGGCTTCAAAACATCATTATAATGTAAATGAAAACACTTGATATCAAAAAATAACTTTAACTGAAATTTCAGGTGTTTTACAATGCTTTCTTTTCCCCATTGAAAAACGTCTAACTGATTAGACTTTCCGCCGCAGAATCTAGATGAAGTAACTTTTTAATTTTCGAAACCCGTATTTAAAACGCTGAGCAAGTTTTTAGATTTTTCAAATTACTCTAAAAACAACTTTCTAAACTTTTTGCCAAGCAGTTGACCTAGCAAATCGAATAATAAAGTTAATTTTTGGAAGACCCAATTTACAATTAATTTATTTATCAAAATAAATAAAAAAATAAACAGCACATACATAGCTTGATACTCACTTATAATTCAAACACAGGTATCAATTTATTGTAACTGCTGCTTAAGAGGAAAATGAAAATCTTAGGACGAATCTTCTAATTTACCCTAGATTCGGTTATGAAGAATAAAACTAATCTAAATATTTACAATAAATATTATGGATTTTATAATGGGTCCGTTGCGTACTTTTTTTATCGGATTCTTAAAATTGATGGTTAACTGAAGTGCAAACATTTCCTTTGGAATTTTTTGGGAAGCGGGAAATGCCCTTAAAATCGAGTTAAGCTTTGGCGAGTTTTGTCACATAGGCGAGAGACTTTTCATTCATTCAACCAAAGATACAAAATCAATCTAGGTAATATAAAAACCCTTCTGCCTCGACATAAATTTGCTCATTACGAAAAAGTGTTCCTAGGAAATATATAGACAACAATGTGAGAAGCATAGCTTTTTTGTACTAACCGTTTTAACTTTACATTCCGTATTTCAGCGCTAAAACATTCTGCATTTCCAAGTTAATATTTATGTATCACGTCCATAATAACCTTGGGCAAATGGCCCGCATCAGCTTTTTTTAAAGCCTTGATTCATTTTCCAGTAAATAAACTATCACTAATGGTAAAAACACTTTTACAAACGAATAAATATTCTTTCAAAACAAACTAAAATATAAATCAAACACAGGGTTCAAAAATTTGTTAGGTTATATTGTTTCACAACTGTTCCCTTCCTTGACAGAAATGGTTTGTTTCACGATTACATTTACTGTGGACTTCTTGATTTAGAGCCGATAACACTGTTAAGCTATCCTTTTCTAATGGGTAATATTGAACGAGTCGGACATAAATCTTTGATTACCTCGGAACTTTATGTTGATTATTGAGAGCTATGAAACAGTTTTATATCGAATCCTTTGCACCTGCTATCACTGATATCGACTATCGAATATATGTTTAAAGCAGTGCAAAACCCTGCAGCTGCGGAGCAAATGGAAAAGTTTGGGAAAGTAGGGTACGAACCACATACAATTGTGCAAAATAAATAAAAGTAGCTCTAGTGATAATGCTAGCTATTCTTATGGTTAAATATAGTCAAGCGCTCTAACCATAGGTTCTCAACGTGGGCGATAACGCCCCCCTTGTGGACGTTTGAGACTTTCGGGGGGGCAGTAGAAGACCCAGAGAAAATTAGGGGGCATCGAGATGACGCAGAGGGGGCGCGGGCAGATTAAAAAATATAGATGGGGGGCTCTAGAAAAAAACATATTCTCCAAGTTTGCGGTGAGCAAAATAAGGTTGAGAACCTATGCTCTAAACAGAGCGAATAAGGCTTGTCAAAGTTGGCACGTTTGAGGTTTCCGCGTCTAGGTAAAAATAAGTCGTCTACTATGTATGTGAAAAGAGCCGTATGGCGACTTAAACGTCATCGTATGATATTCAAATTAACACCTTCCAGCTTAATTTGCTAGGAGGACGATTTTAAGATTGTGTGACTTTCAGTTTGTGAGTGTGTAGCCGACTTTATCTTTACACCTGGGTATGGCGCTGGTAGAATAAATGACAGTGCGACAGGTACGTCAGATAGGCGGAATATGCATACGGCGCTGTAAGCTTATACAAGTGTAAATTTTGATATTGCCTCGCCCCATGTATTAAGTATGTCCAAATTCGTTGTACCTTTTTGAAATTCTATATTTGCTACATCTCCAGACATTGAGATAATGCCACTTCGTGAGTTGAATGAGTTGGTTGTTTAGCGTTCAGTATGGGGTACTTTGTCGACTGTCTCACGAACTGTTGTAATTCATGTTTAAGAATTTTACCGAAGGCGCGAATTCTACGTTTGGAATGCCAGTAAAGCGTCCCCTATCTCCGGGTTATGACTATGAGATTAAAGTGCATGGAAAAAATTAAATTCTAGTCCTGTCTTAAATTACAAAAACATGCGTTAGGACAGTTCGTGAGATAGGCGATAATAATCGATATGCCCATGCTATTGTTAAAAAGCATAATCCTCTGCGCGACACACAGTACCTAGAGTTATCCTACCAATTTACGTCGTAATTGACGCACTAGTAAACAACCTCCGTGGATCTATCCCTCTTCTTCTTTTGACACACCCCCAACGAAAAGGGAATTTCTCTCAAACTAGAACGGGAAGCACCATAGCAACAAGCTGTATGCCACGAGGCTTGGCGCTGTGTTGCCCCCTTGCTCAATTTTCCCTATTAAGTCAGAGGAAACACAGCCGCTGACATGAAAGTGCGAAATTATTTTACAATTTTAAATGCAAATTATAAAGCCGTATGATTGACGGAACGCTTTATACTTTTTAAACTGATTGATGAACGATATTTTCAGGGGCTCAGGAATTTTACCCTATTTGTAATCAAAGGGTAAGAGCACTCTTGGCAACACAGTCACAGATCTGTGACACAGTGTCCCGCCACTGCATTCATATAATTTCGCCGACCTCTAATGTCGAATATTATGAATTATGACAATACCACAAATCGATATATTATTGATATTTTATTGGTCTGAAATATGACTGGTTTTTTAATTTCTTTCACATTTTCACGTTCAATGTAATGCTGCATCTGTAGGCTTGTTTTAAGAAATACGATTTTATTTTGATAACCTGCACCCACCACACTATTGTTTTACTTAAAAATAACATTTAAATTCGATTGAGTGCAACAAACCCACAATGCAATTTCACCTTAAATCTAACTAATAGAAATACCCATTATATTATTAAAATTCTAAATACTTTTTTTCTGTTAAAAATAAGCTTCCTTATTTTTTGCTTTAACAAAATATTTTCAGGAAATTTTATGGACGACCTTCATGATTCAACAGGTCAAAAGATAGCTTACCTTTGTTTGGAAAATTGCCTTCAATTGAAATAAAATTTTCCATTACCCAGCTGAGGGTTGTATAAGCAAAATCCTATTACCTTGGTCTGGAACTGATATGGTTAGACTGTGCAATACGATGCATTTTCTTTAAGAGGACTTAATACAGTGTTCAAATTAATTCATATCAATATGAATACTAGAACAGACAAACGGGAGGCAGGAAAGTCCCTCCAACACTTTGTGTTCGATGTACGGGGTTTGAAAATCTTGTTTATAAGAATTTATAAATTTTAATTTTTAATTTAATTTAATATACTTTTTAAAGATTGTTTTATGATTCTGAGGCAGCGGAATTTAAATGTAATTTTCTGTTAGATTTAAAAAAGGTCATGTCAACTGGGTTATATTACGGCGCTTCGGCGTGGCATCCGATTAAGGTAAGTATTAGGGACTCAGTTGATTCACACTAAAAGCGTTAGAGAGCTTGTAGTAAGTGTTCCGATCTAAGTTAATTGCTGTCGTAAATTTTCAATAGGCGTTAAAATTTTTTACGAACACTTTTAAGTACGGATGCCTGCTGAACAAGCATTGGTGTGCAGTTGTGCCGACTTAGATAAATTAAAATAAAAATTAAAGTCAGTTCAACACTAAAATTTAGTATATTTGTCGAAACTCGACCACTCAAAAAAGTCTTGTAAAAACCATATCCATGGAGCAACTGAGAATATTTACAGGATATAAAAGTATGCAACTTTCCTACTTAAAAAGAAATTAATTGTTATCTTCTCTCGTTTTTCTTAGTTATATGTTCGCTGTTCTTTTTTATAATAATTATTCTCATTTGTCAGGCACATACTTTAAAAAATAAGAATGATGCTTATACTTACAGATAATTATGTCCCTAAGATGTTCTTAAAAACTCACCCAAAACAAAGAGAAACACAATCAAAAGTCTTTTATAAACAAATTATTCAGGATGAGATAAAGTATTATACCCGAAACTCACGGATCTGCAAGAGATGAATGAGACTTAGAAGCTTTATACAGGAAAAAAAACTTTTTTATCTGAGACAGCCTTCAAGCCTAAGTACTAACGTACCGTGGGCATCTGAAGGGAAGGGAAATGTAGTCTATTGACACGAGATTTAGAGGATTGCAGGTTGGGAGGGGAAGGAAAAACATCTGCAGGCAATTTGTTCCATAATCTGGAGACCCTAGGTATGAATGAGTCAGAGAAGTGGGATGTTCTAGGCTTCTGTAGCTACCCTTGCCGCATACCCTTGTCATGTAAGATCTACAAAAGACGGGTTAAGATGGTTGCAAGTTCTGGAGCACATTTTTTAGAACAATTAGGTTCTAAAATTCTACTAAAAATTTGCATGAGGTTTGAAGTAACACCAAATCCAACTATACCTTTCATTTAGAATTCCTCCAACTTGATCACAAAAAATTCATGTGATCAAAAATGTTCTTTAAATTGAGGAAGTGTAATTAAACTGAGCATATTATGCTTGATATAATAATAATAATAATTATAATAATAATAATAATTATAATAATAATAATTTATTCATGTCAAAAACTACAGAAGTAATGTACATACGTCAATTTGTATATCACAATATTAAAATGTTTAAAAGGCAAAGTTAACCCATTAAGAGCTGAACCAATAATTAAATATATTAACAAAGACATGATACATCCATTCACACATTAAAATTATTTACAGATTAAAATTGAAATTCAAAAACTCATCAAAACAGTAGAAACTGTTTGTGACAAGGATCTCGTGTACTCTTTTTTTAAAAATCTCAATCGATAAGGTTTTTACTTCTATGGGAAGTTTATTAAAAAACTTCACAGCCCAGTAGCCAGGGCCATTTTAACACCTATGATGATGTGATGAAATAAAGCTCGATAGACAGTAATCACAAGAACTCGTAATTTCAAAAGATCTTGTTTTAAAAGCCGCATTCTTTAAAACAAAATTACAATGTTGCTCAAGTAATTCTTTGTCGAGATACTAAAAATAATTTTCAGTAATTACAAAGTTTCTAGAATTAAAAAATTCATTCCGTATTATAAATAATTATTTATAAATATTGCTTCAAAACCTACGGCCGAGATGATAACTCCTTCTTATATTGATGACCAATTTACTTACATGAAGACATAGGGAATTGAAATAAAATAAAATTTTTATTTTAAAAATTCTATTCTCTTATAAGAAGGAAGTATAATCAAAGACATGGGTTACCCATTTTAAAGAAATATTTCTTTTAATTATATCAAACACAAGATTTGCGTATTTTGAAGCAATTTTATTTAACTTAGGAGTTTCTTTTTTAAGTGTAATTATTTCGAACAGATTATATATTGTTTTTAATGTTCACATTAAATTCTATTTTAAATATGTTCCGGTGCTGTGTCTCATGGCCTGATTTACAAACACCATTCAAATCATTAGTAAGTTTCAATTCCACTTGAAAGAGTCAGTGCCATAACACAATTCATAAAGAACACGTTAGAGTGCGGTAGTTCTAAATGTGTTCAGGGTTAAAAATGGATCATCGCTCCACATAGGTTCTGCACCCCGACAACTAGGTCGGATAAGATTTTTTTAGGAGTGTGGGTAAGGTTGTCCACTTCCCAGTCTGTAAGTTGTCATGCAGAACTACGAGTAGTTTAATGGAAACTGAGTTGCAATTACTTGCTCAATTGTACAAGCAAAATTAGCATGCAACTTATGTAAGTTAAGTTGGAAGCCGCACGGTGTAACGAATTTGATATTTGGTGGACATAGGGTGAAACAGCGATTACCGAATTTTAATTTGTTTTGTCTCTAGATTATTCGTAAAATTGCTGGAGCATAGTTGTTTACCAGTTTTGTTCAAAAGTATCACCGTAAAGTACTTCCTTCTTAAAGCAGAATCTTGACTTTTCTGAGAGCAATAAAAATGATGAGAAAATAAGTCCAGCTTTAAAAAATTCATAATATATGTTGTATAAAAAATTTAAAAGCAATTTTTGTTGTAGCTATAGTATGCTATATATAGTAGCTATAGTATGCTATATCTTAATATTTTCAAGTTTAAGTGGAAATATTTGTAAAGTCTATTTACATATGGAATTTTAAGAACCGCGGTCCTTGTCAAAGAAAAAACGAAGTTTAGTGTGACATTCTTAAATATGGCTAAGTTGTCACATACATTAGAGTATTAGAGGATTACACAACTCCCTTGGGAAAATTCAAAAATCTCATCCGATTTTGTCCGATTATTGAAAAAAAAAATATTTTTCTTTAGTAATGTCGCACATGCAGGAATACTAAGTTGCTTAATTTTTAATGCCGCTTTAAGGATATTCCAGGTATGTTATTAATTATATTAAATTTTCTAAGAAGTTACAAGTAAATTATAACTAATTTAACTTTTACTAATAAAAGTGGCTAGAATAATATTAAATAAAATATTCATGAATCTAAGTAGGTACCTATATCCACACTCCACAGTTTTAAAAATAGGTTATTATACCCAGTTTTAAATTGTTATTTTATTAAATATTACATGATTTAAGGAAGTTAGTAATAGTTAACTTATTAAGTAAGCTTTTTGATTTAATTAAGGATGCTACTAAGGATTAGAACAAAGTAATAAAAGATCAAAGAAAGTTGAAAATACAAAATTATTTTCGAAATGAACTTAGGATACTACAGACGACGGCAATATTGCTGTCTCTTTTTTTAGACATGATAAAAAAATTAGCAGCAATCACTATATTAAACAAAAATGTAGTTAAACCTTTGCTGCAATTCTTTAGGCGCTTTCTTCGGGTGAAAACTTAAATGCTGATACTTTTTGAGAATATTTGACAGATACTGCAACGCGTATGTGTCAATATAGTTGGTACCATATGCCATCAAGTGTTCATATGTTAATAATACATGGGGCAGGAATTTGCGGGAATATTTCTGATATTCCTATTGGACATTTATCTGAAGAAACATCAGACGCTAGAAATAAAGAGTTTCGTAAATTCCGAGAACATTACGCGCGAAAGCGATGACAGACCGAGAATTATGAGAACATACGGGACAACTTGTTAATTTCTTCAAATTCCCTTGTTTCCTTTATTAGACCGAAACATACTGCGAAAAATATCAATTACCTATGCCCAGAAACCGAAACACTTTTTAAAGAAAGTAACGTTGAGGAAGACGATTCTGGCCGATCAGTCTACAGCGCAGATTTTGAAAATTCGGTTAATTAAATTATGTTTTTATAATTATTAGTATTTAAGTCTATTAAAGTTCGTTGCTTTAAACTTATTTTGTTTTATTTATTTTGTCGAGAAAGAATTATATTTTTTGAACGACCGGTACCTAGTAAGGTACTACGTAGGTCTAAATTTAGTACAGTAATACTCCAATATATGTTTTTAAATGTCACAATTTTTGCAAAACAGCGAAGTAAAGTACCAATGTCCACAAATTGGCGATTTCGTTACTCTGTGCGCCGTCTACTTTCCTTGCATTCTAGAACCCATGCTATAAATTTGATGTGTAAACACGTTTACAAGTCATTACAGTAGTCGTTGAATGAGAAAATGGCGCCGAGTAGATGGTCGGATGAATAAATAGCGAGTTTTTTAGACATTTATAAAAAATATTACGTTCAGATTCACTAAGATGGTTTAAGATTTAGTACTGGTTTAAATTAAGATCTTATAGTTGGTCAGTTAGGTTTTGACAGGTTTTTTTTCTGTCATTGTTAATGAGTCGCCATTAAAAACTTATGAATTATTGTAATATTTCAGCAATCAGCTTGATTTCCAAATGATTTTCATCTTGGAACGGGTTGCTGTAATGAATTTAGTTCTAATATTAACGAAGATACGTACTAAAATTATCATTTTCTTTATAAATTTGCGAAAAAGCTCAGAAATAAATTCATAGTATGAAACTTAGTTGTCTTATTCTTACACTTGTCACTTTAAAACTTTTGGTTGTCAAATTAGACCGGACTAGCGTTGGAGAATCTGACTGATAATGTCTATGAAATGTTAGAAATGCTTAATATAGAAACAGAAATGCTTCCGACGCCGCACAGTGGCCAATTCTTTACATTTAATCGTTCAAAACCTTAAAGTTGGCACGTGTTGATTCAAAACAACTAATCTATAATATAATAGCCTGTACACCAAAACCCGAAAAAATTGTAACAATTTCATTTTTGGCGCAAAACGTAAAGTGAGACAACGTCGTATACGCAGAGTTTACTCATAACTTTAAAACGCACGATAATTCCTGTTAAACTACTTTTGTCTATACAGGTGGTTGTTGTCAATCAATAGGGTTGTTGAAAATTATTAATACATGGATCAAAATAGTAAGGTATGTTGCTTTAAATACAATATACTGTTTATATTTTTCTCTCTTGTATGTTGTTTTACCATAGGTAACAGAACCGAGACTTTATGTTCAAATTTTTTTCTAAATGTGAAATTGCCTAAACAATTAATAAAAAGGTTCACATAGGTTCACTTTTTTTGTGTATTATTTGATGAATATAGCTGTTCACCTATATAGAAAATGATATTTTAATGTGTGCAGAGCTGAGCTTTTTATAAAATTCTTGTTTTTAAGATAATCTAATTTCTCGAAATGAGCTCTTCGATATACTTAAACAAACTGGCACAATAAATCCGTGTACATAACACAGTCGAGAAATATTATTTGATTATGTGTGGCCAAAAATACAAGGATCGAATAATTTTAATTGTGATACAGTCCAGACTACGATTAAACAATTTACTTTTTAGAAGATGGAGACGCAACCGATTTAGGTTTAAAGAAAAGAATGTTGAATGGCTTACCGTACACAAGATTCTTGTACATGGAGCCGATCTAATAGAGTCAATGATACTACCTATAGGACAATTGTCCGAAGACGCCCTTGAAGGTCGGCATAAAGATTATCGGTACTTTTGAGAACATAATACAAGAAATACTTCACGAAGAGACACAAATGTAGATCTTCTAAAATTCATGCTTATTTCCTCTAATCCTGCAATTTCTTGTTTACGAAATCTTCCACTTGCAAGCAGAAAAAAGCTGAATAAGGTGGTTCTTTCTTTAATAACCCGATATTCTCATAAGACCATCTTCGCGACATGCTAGTAATGTCTCTGCAATTAGCAATTAGTTGCTATTTTTTGGATCTGTTTTGTTCGTTTTTGATCTTAATAAAAATATGACTCATGCTATGTTCTTGGTGTTACATAATATTTTTTCTTATTTTCTCATTTATTTTGCTAATAACAGCAAAATAACCACATATATTAGGTTTGGAACATCCAAATTATAATATCTGAATTTTGAACGCTTAAATGCCAATAATTGGCCACTGTGCGCCGCGCCGCATGAGATAAAATGTTGGTTTGGATTTCATTTTCTGCAGGATAACACGTAACTCTTTACCTAACGCATGACATAAAACGTTTATTACACCAAAATTAACAATTTCTGATATTTCGATTTTCAAACAGATTTCTATATGTATAAAAAAAACAACAGTGCCTACAAAAATCTTGCACAACTACTTGAAATGTGTAGACATAAAATTGTGAAATTTTATGTTACAAGTACTTGCAATCAAGCACTTGTGCAACCAAAGTTTGCATTATGTAAAAGCGCCTTTATGCTCGCAAAATCAAAGATTCGTAACCTGTATGTTCATTATTAAGCTTTTCTTATATTTTTCTAATATAATAGCTATTGATATACACCTGAATGTGTTTTTTCATACAAGTAAAGAGTTCACAAATTATCATCATTTTTGTTTTATTTATGAGTCAAATATCTAAACAAACACATTACTAGAAGTCGCAGTATAAAAACATTATAAAAATTACATTATTAAATTTTCACGTCATAAATAGATCACCCAGTCCAGCTTAAAAGTCATTTCCTGTAAAATTGTTGAACGTCCATCCTTTTTATTTGAAAAGCTACATCGCTTACAGTTGAATGTGTCCCAGACGCAGATGTTTCAATATTTGATGGTCCATGGGAGATGCTCATTCAACCTACATATTAATTTTTAAAGTGTTATTAGTTGCCGTAATACAGCGTGGGCAAAAAGAATGGAACACTGCAAATATTTTTATATCCATGTATAATTTAGAAAAACGCTCAAATCCGTCATTGTTATTTTTATTTTTTACAATATAATACCATAACGTAAATTTGATATTTGAATTCTGCTTAAAATTCTGAATACTTTTTATGTAACATAACCTATGCCGATCTTAAACTGTTTTCGAGATATCACAATCTAAACTTTATTAATTGATAAAATTTATGTGATGTGCCTATTACCTAAAAACAAAATAAAACAGCTCTTTGGGCATAAAACATAATTATAAATAGAAGAATACTTGCTTAAATATTCAAATTGATGGCCACTGACAATTTGACAGTGTCCTAAACGTAAAACAAATTTATATTGAACGTTCTCAATAATCTGTTTAGGAATTTGTCGAATTTCATATCGTATTCTCTCTTTTAATATATCAAAGGCAAATGGCCTGCTTTTGTACACTATTTCGTTCAAGTATCCCCACAAAAAAATCAACGGATGCTACGTTTGGTGAGTGCGCGGGCCATTCTATTTCCCCCTTTCTACCTGTCCACCTACGTGGGAAAACCTCGGTTAGGTATTCTCGTATTAGTGTGGCGAAATGGGGCTGCGCATCATCTTGTTGCAGCCAGATGCTTCTTTCAGGAGTATCTGGATCATCGTGATCTGGATGTAGAGTAGCTAAAGCAAGAACTAATTTAATCTGCAAAAAGTCCAAATATCTTGCTCCGTTTTCCGTTTCTTCGGTCCTAATATCCCATTACGTAAAATTCCGGCGTATACTGTGTGTACTACAGCTTCTATGGGTGCTGTCTTGCATCCAGTAAGGATTCTCTGTCGACCAGTACCTGCATTTTGACGGCTGACTGTTCCATTTAGGCAAAATGTAGCCTCGTCTGAAAAGAAGATATTTCGCGAGAAATTTCCTTCATTTTTGCAGATGGTTTGCATAGTCTCGCATAAGTGCGTCAATCGAAATGATCCTCGTTTAGTTCGTGCACAAGGCATTTAGTTTGCATCAAGAATTCGAAAGAAAGACAGTCTCAGTTTTTGTATTTTCTGTTCTCAACTCTACCTCTGCGCCGAATTTTGGTAGTCTGGAGCCACGAAAATTAATCTATAATTGGATGATCGGTGAGTGAGTGAGTCATAATAAATAACTAATTTTAGAACCTGATTAACTTGAACAGTAACAGAGATGGAAACATGAAGGTAAGATGTTTAGTTAAACTTGTAAACTTTTCTCCAGAAACCAAATTTAAAACATAACAATCTTTTCCAGTGCAAGGATATAGGGGACCCAAAAGTACAACGAGTCGTCTCTAAAAAGGTTATCCGGTAGTGCGGCTCGAACGTGACAGGGTCACGGTACTGCCCCAAATTCCATGACACCGGTTTCCGTTTCAAAAGCTTCTGCAGCAGTTTCCTTTCGACTTGTCTTTGGTATTATATTTGTGAACAAACATAATACCTCAACCAGTGGTTTTTGTATATCCCTTTTCAATCCTCTAACTGTAACAGAACTATCCGAATACGACTCTTAAGTATCAAAACTTCGATAATTTGTTTGGTGTTGTGGTAGTAGTGGGGACTTCTTTTTTGTTATATATTTTCAGTTCGTGGTATAACTTCCCTAAATTTAAATTTTAAGTAATATCTTACTTTTTATACCTCCTCAATAAGTAGCCTACAACTTAGCCAAACAAAAAGAAGCGCTACGAAATTAAACTTTGGAAATAAAAATTAGTTTAAATTGGATAGTCAAAGTCTGCATGAATATTAAGTAGCACTTCCTTTTTTATAGTTGGGAACAAAGCGGTGAATTTAGCTATATCTAAATCATTTCTGCGAAATGAAAAACGACATAAACCGTACCATATGTATTTCCCGGATGTCTATCATTTACGTCCGCTGCATAAAGCAAAAAATATGAATGAAACTCAAAAGCGTCCGTAGGTATATTGTCGGAATATTGATCGACAGGATGTCGTGTTAGCCGAGAGTATTGGCAAATCTATTTTCGATGAGGTTTCTCAACGGGTGGATATTCACCGGTTGGATGCCACATCCACCGGCATTCTACGCCATTGAGCAAATAATTGCCCGCCTTTGGGGATTAATAAAGTGCTACGGGGGGTTTTTCACCCACCAGGCTCTCAACTATGAATTTGGAACGCTACGCTGGCGCTGTTCCGACCAATTTTATTGGATGTTATTTTCGAAAGCGTTATGTTCGTCTTTAAGAAATTGTTGTTGTTAATTTTTTACATGTCGATGATTGTAAAAAAATTAAAAAGTATCATATTAAATGCCTAATTACCGAAGCAATATCAAAATTTTTATTTTTTGGCTACATTTTACCCCAGATATTTGGTATTTATACAGGGTTTTTCCTAAGTATTCTAAAATATTCTAAATACATATTTCTCAGATCCCTTTATGAATGAAACTTCATATTAACATATTATGTGCAAAAATAAATGTCTATTCTCCAAAACACAGGGTGTTAAAAAAAATCGTTCTTTTAACTGTCTTAAAAAACTTTAAACGATTACACTACTCATTCGAGGGAATGATTTAGTATAAATAAAAATTTAATCGCTGCACCAGGGGCGTGCGTGTAGACAATGGCATGCATAATTTTCTTTTAAAAATATTCTCGCCACTGATATTTTTAATTTTGTAAGTATTTTTGTAATCTTTATGTAATACCAGACCTAAGATGTTTTCTAGAATTTTTTTGTTGCGACTTAGTTTAGGAGAAAAATGCTATTTTATTAAAAATGTATTAAAAATAAATAATACGATAATGTATAATCAACAAATAAGTCACAGTAAGCTTTGCACATTATCTATTTGACATAAAATGTTATTTGTTTATTATTTATTTTACCAAATATCAAACCTTTGTCTCTTAACATCGTATTGCTTTTGATTTTATCTCAATAAAATCGTGTGTAATCTACTTTCTTATTAAGCCTACCTTTACAAATAAAGAAACGACTCAAATGCATTTTTGTAATGGATTAACAAATAGCAATTCATCGAAAGCAAGACGCCTGTTATGCCAAGCGTTATCCAGAAAGTCACTTGCCATGGTCGGACGCATTCATACAACTCCATCGCCATTAACATGAGACTTGTACGTTTTTAAAAAGCAATATCGCTAGTAGGCCTCTTTCAGTAAGACCCCCCCCCCCCCCAACTCCAAACTAGAGGAGCACATTCTTCATGTAGTAGAAGACACACCCAGTACTCAGTACTCGTACAAGAAAAATTACTTGTGGCATTCATGTGAGCGCTAAAACAGTATGGACCATTTTTATGGAAAACCAGCTATACCCTTACAATATTCAGCGTGTGCAAGCTCATTTGCCAGGTGATTTTTAACTTCGACTACATTGGTGTCAGTAGCTTGGGAAAAGACATTTAAATGTTTCAATCGTCTTGGCTAATATTCTATTAACGGATGAGGCAAATGTCTTAAGAGATGGCATTACAAACTTCCATAACAACCACATTGGGGCGCAGAAAAATCCGCATGTCATATTGGAAACAAGACACCGGGTAACATTTTGCGTTAATGTGTGGGCTGGAATTTTATTGGAGACCATTTTATTGGCCTACATTTTTTCCAAATCAACTGAATGGTAATTCCTATCACCATTTCATCATTAATATATTACCTGAGTTCCTAGAAGATTTACCTGTGAGAACGAGATGTTCCTTCTGTGCATGATGACCTCCTCATTTTGCTGTAATTGTTCCGGAGTAACTCAATAATGCATTTTCAGATCGATGGATCGGGCAAGGGGGTCCACCTCGGCCCCCAGACTTAGATCCATTAGATTTTTATTTTCGGAGTCATCTGAAGCAGCTACTCCGATTGCGACCATAGAAGAGCTGCAGAATCGAATAATACAGTCTTGTACATTATTCTTTACTTCGTAAAACTTTTTCAGAAGATAATATTCATAATTTCACGCCCATACTAGCAGTATTTTTTAATGCACTATATTATGCAGGAAATGAAATTACTGGTATATTAAAAAATAAAAAATCGGGTAGACCCAATAATGTATCTGAGTACCTTCTAAAAAGGGTTTTTATCAAATTGCTGAACTGCTCACTTATCTTATTAACTTTTCCAAGTAGTGGTAGATGGGATGTTCAACGCCAAGTGCTCCAAGTCCTCTGTGCATGCGCCAGAGCTGCGCCGGCGCGCGTCACCTGATATACGTCACCTGTCATACGTCATTTGTCACATGCTCTAAAACTGAATAAAGTTAAACCTATATTTAAGAAGGGCGATGCCCATTTGATGGAAAACTATCTGCCCGTTGCGCTGACACCTGTGTTTTCGAATACAGTTTGTTAGACAGACTGGAGAATTTTATTAATAAAAATAATATTTTAATTGAAAACCAGTTTGGTTTTCGGCATGGCTGTTCGACGGTTGATGCCATGAATTATTTTTATGGGAGGATAGCTTCTGAACTCGAGCGCGGCGAGCGTCCTGTTGGAGTGTTCTGTGACCTAACCACGGCGTTCGACTTGTCAACATTGATCTTCTTCTTGAGAAGCTTCAGCTGTATGGCTGTTGATGACAAGAGTGGTTCGGAAGGCAGGAAAGCCCAGATTAAATTTCAATTTTAATGGGAGTACCGTAAGGAGCTGTCCTTGCACCACTCCTCTTTAATATCTATATTACTGATATTACTTATCGTTTGGATGGGGATTGCGTCTCTGCCCTGTATGAGGACGACTCACCTTTTCTCTCACAATGACAGTAATGTATTAGAACAGAAATTTAATAGTAATTTAAATAATTTACTTAAATGGTTCTGCCATAATTCAATCTTCTTAAAAAGTACTAAAACAAAATACAATCCGTATTCATAATTATCAAGATCGTAGAGATCTAGATATATCAATACATATTAATAACCAAGAAATATTAAGAACTAACACTATCAAATTTCTGGAAGTGCAAATTGACGAAGGTTTGACCTGGAAAAATCACTGCGAAATGCTTAAATCTAAACTAGGTACATGGTGTTACCTTATTAGAACTTTAAAATCAGTAGTTTCAATCAAAGAGCTCCTTATGGTTTATAACACCCAGATTGACTCTCGCTTGCGCTACGGGATAATCTTCTGAGGATCATCCTCTCTTGTAAAAATTTATTTATACAACAAAAACGAATATTAAGAAGGTTAGTCGGTATCCCGAGCACTTACTCTTGCAGAGCTCCTTTTAAACAGCAAAAATTTTTAACCATAATTTGCCTATACCTTTTCTAATTGTGCCTTTATGTGTTTAAGAACAAAAATAAATTCATTATCAATAGAGACATACTTGCTTATATTACAAGACATGCTGAATTCTTCAGACTCCCATTTAACCGACTAATTATAGGTAAAGCTTCACAGACCTCTTTTGGTCCTGCTGTGATCAACAAACTTTCGACTGATTAAAGGTCGCCTGTCAATTTATTCGTATTTAAAAGAAAATTAAAACTGTACCTACTATCAAAGCCATTTTAAAGTCTAGAAGAATATTTTATTGACTCCTAAGGAATAATTGTTGTATATACACTCTTATATGTCTTATAAAATTTATTATACATATATAGTATATCTTGTATTAACTGATGTTTTCCATACATTTGTTGTGAATGTCTACGGAAACAACCGTTTTTTATTTTTTTTTTATTTTTTAACACCCCCGGAGTTTTTAGGGGGGTTAGGGGATCAGTTAGGCGACGAGTAGAAGCTTGCATCATGGAAAATGGGGTCATTTGCAGCATTTAATTTAGTGTAAGCATTTTAATAATTGTTCATTAGGGTTCTACCATGTTATTACAAAAACACTAACTAAATTAAAAATATCAGTGACGTGCATATTTTTTATAAAAAAATTATGTATGCCACTGCCTGCACGTACACCCCTGGTGAAGCGATTACATTTTTGTTTACACCTAAACATTTTCTCTGATAAGCAGCGTAATTGTAATTTAAGATAATTAAAAAAAAAGTTCAACACCCTGTATTTTGGAAAATAGATATTTTTGGACATACGTTAATATAAAGTTTTCTTCATAGAAAAACCTGAGGAATAGCTACTTGAAATATTTTAGATTACTTAGGAAACACCCTCTATATTATTTTGACATCAAAAATCAGAATTATCTCAAGTTTTCATTCTAATAAAAAATAATTATAATTATGATGCTGGTCTTATTTTTAAATGGTGACAGTTTCCAGCTAAAGAAATTTTGAAATTTTTGTAAGATACAAAGTATTAGATAAAGACAGATACGACAATATTTATGCTGCATTATTCAATGCTGCAAACAGTTATGTTCAGAACTTAAAGTGCTTTCAAAAATACAATAAAAAATATAAGTATGGGAAAATTCGGAGCAATGGAAAGTTTAGGAAACATGTTTTTATCTCCATAAATAAGCAGGAATAAGAACAAAATTTTAATATTCCTTCTTTTTTCAAATATCTTCGAAATTACTGGAAATATTTCGATTTGTTTAGTGACTTAGAATTTGGAATCAAATTGTGCAAACCTGCCTTACTTTAACCAGCCCTCTGGCTCATAAGACCACTTAGTAACACCCTGTATATTAAATGACTGATCTTTCTGGTAGAAATAAAAACGACGTTGATTAAATCATTGTACACAGGATTTAACATGGCGTTGTTGAACTGTCAGCTACATTTAATGGTCCTAGGTAAACATTCAAGGATAATATGGCCTTAAGTAAACTATTAAAAGCCATCCAAGCGATTGGTGCAGGTTTACCTAAACTTGGAAAACAAGCGGTTACGAGTTGCTTTGACTAAGAGGATTCTTTAAGTGATTAAAACTTGAACTGTAAACACGATTCATATGTCCTGAGAATGTTCGTGTGTTTGTTTTGAATATTGTTGACTTGTCATAATTCGGCGTTTAACGATATACCGTATATTAACATGTCTAATGTGTTGTGAATACATTTTCTACCTATTCAGTCTTACATTTAATCCTAATAGTTATGTTTTGACAAGTTTTGGTTGTGGATTGTTTACATGTTTTTAAATGTATATATTTGTATAAACAAATTCATTAGTCAGTTCTCTCTGTTAAACCGGTCTGGTGTAATTTGATTAGGGATTAAATTGACAACTGTAGAATACCGCCAAAAAGTTGTATAATTTTAAATTTTTTCTCAAATTTCTAAAGTAAAAAGTGCTCTCTTCTACTACATATTAATAGCCACGTTGTGAACTTAATAATATACACGGTGTCCTAGATAAGGAGAGCCAGTATGGGGATTTCGTTAATAGTTAGAAACACAAAATTGGTTAAACGGGAAAAAAGTTGCATAATTAAAGAACTAATAAAATGATATTTCGAAATTTTTCAGATGATTTTTCATTTTCGAGATATTTATTATTATTAAATTTTCAAATTTTTAATTCAACTTTTTTCTGGCTTTAATTTGCAAGGTGGGGCAAAACTAATAAAACTTCTTCATACCAACTTTTAATGAGCTTAAAGATTACGGTATAAATTTTTTTATTGGACGTGGAGTCTTGATTTTTTTATGTAAACGCTTAGAAGCATTTTGTATTCTGAATTCAACAGTGTACCACACATTATGGTTAAATTTCGTTTTGGGTCTTCTAGACCATTATTAAGAAATTTTTGCATTACGGATCTGTCTCCTAGAACATTTCATACATTATTCCAGTTTTTGTAATTTAATGAAGAAAATAATGAAGCACAATCAATATTTTTAATGTCCTATTTTAATTATGGCAAATAAGAAAAATAATCAATTAATTACTGTTAAAATATATTATAAGACTAGTGTACGACATATTAAGTATGGTCTAATTAGGTTTCGAGCATTTTTTGACCATTATTAACAAATTTTAGGTTCATACAGCAACCAGTGAGTTGTTTTGTGAGTTTTTTAATTCCATTAAGAGGTGCTTAACCGGTCGATCGCGATCGACGAAACGCGAGAACTTTTCCGGTCGATCGCTATAAGTAGTAAGTTTTTTGTATTGTAATTTATACAAAAATACGTAATAATTCCTCTTTAATAAAAGATGTATTTTTCCTGCCTAGTCGATTGCTTGCCGTCAAATTTTGTGCTGTAGATTGCCAATAGTATAAGTTTGAGCATCCCAGCATTAAAGTATGAAATGTATTTTATAGTTAGTATGAAATATTAATTTATTAACCAACCAATTACTATTAACAATACATAATAAATAAATGAACAAAAGACATACATGGATGGTAGGTACTTATCATCACTAGTATTACCTAACACATTCGTTAAGTTCCTGTGGTGCTGTTTTAGAAATGTTTTTGAGGGTTAGGGCAACTCTAGATGTTTATTTAGTCATCACTAATTATCTGGAAAACAAATGTTTTTCAATGGTAATTAATAGATTATTTTTCTTATTTACAAGTCATAATTAAAATAAAAAATTAAGAAGATTGAATTTGCTTCAATATTTTCTTATTAAATTATAAGAACTGGAACAATGTATGAAATATCCTAGGAGACAGGTCCGTATTGCAAAATTTTTAGAAAATGGTCAAAAAATATTTAAAACCTAATTTGAACTTCCAAATATTGATCTATGAAATATTATTGGTTTTTCCACTTGTGACAATATTAAAAAAATACTATTAGCTAAATAATAAAATTACTATTAGCTATTTGAATTAAATTTGGAATATCCCAGTTCGTCATCTGACTTGCTGTCTTTAGTTTCTTCCAAATCTTCCGATAAACCCGTATTCACTGTAAAAACTAAGTGTTCTAGAGCGTCGTCCAAGAGATGCCCTTTCCTTATAAGCTCATCTTCATATTTTTTTCATATATTGGCAAGTACAACCTGACTATATTCTACATTCCGCAACATCGGAGAGGCACTCGCAGTAATGAGAGAAGCATGTTGATGGTACGGATTTTATTTCGATTCTGATCTGGCCACAGCGAAAATCGTGCAGCGTTGCCAGTTCATTCAGCACCACTATTTGTATCATAAGTATATAGAATTATCCATAATAAGCTTGTCCACTTTGCAAAAGATGAGAGAGAAAGAAATAATGGCGGTCTCCGTCAGTTATGACGCTCGTGGCTTTAGCTTGCTTGATTCTTACTTTACTCTCAGAACCCGTTCCAATAAAAATTCATTTTGAAAATAAATAAATTTAAAAAAATAGCCGAATAAAACAAATTTTGTTTGCAACACATAAACCAAAGTTCTCGAAATTTAACTGGTTAACTGGAATAACTAAATTTAAAACCACCCTGAGCTTACAGGATTAAGTGGTTAATTTTTAAATTAGGCCGGCTGAGAATATAAACTGCAATAATGAATTCTGCCGGTGAAATTTTTAGCATTTGTATTATGTGGGCGGGTTTAATTACTCACATCAAAACTTACTCTCATTAAAAAATCGTTAAGAGGAGTAATCAGCTACCACCCCTACTATTTTGACTTTTTCATTGTTCAGTTACCTGCTGTGAAAATTTAATGACTTTTCGGTGTAGGTCCATCGAAGGAATATGATTTTTAATAAAATCGGTCAAGTGCAAGCTATACTTGCAAAATTAGGGTTCCGTGCCATCACTTGACCTGAGCAAACCTCGGCCGCCCGATTTCCGCTCATCAGCCGCGCTACCCGCCGACGACAGCACCAACGCCGTATCGCATCGCGTATGCCCGGAGGTTGGGTTGGGTTTGATTTCAGTAGGGAGCGTTTCGACTGAGAAGCCAGATTAAAAATTTTGAAAAACATGTAAGGACAAAAGCTGTTCCTTTCAAGTTTTCCGAAAAACAATATTTCCCTAAAATCAATGGTTCAGCAGTTATAAGGAAATAAAAAATTAAATTTGCAAAAGTTGAGAATAAATTCTCTAACCACCTGAAAATTCCTTATACAATAAGGATTTCAACAAATAATGGTAAAACAGCTATTCTCCGGACTATATGCCCCTCCGAGCGCTGAATTACATACCAAAATTTGCTGTATTTTCTTCTAACAGTTCTAACACAGTTAGATAAGAAAATACTAATGTTCAAATGCAAGAAACTACCAGGAAGAAAGAAGCTTTTTCTTTAGTTAGAATGTCGTCACCTGCAGACCGGTTTCGAACTCGTTGGTTCTCATCAGTACAGGATAGACGAACATACCAACCTTCCGAAAAAGTAATCCCTTAAAGCTACAACTGTCGTACTGCATAAGCAGTGAGACACAGGCAGCGCCATCCATTAGCAGTTTCAAGCATTCAAGTAGAGTTTACCGTAAGGTAAAATTATCAAACGTATGAATGAAAGTCTACTTGTCAGGGGTACATATAAATATGCAAAAGTTGAGAATAAATTCTCTAACCACCTGAAAATTCCTTATACAATAAGGATTTCAACAAATAATGGTAAAACAGCTATTCTCCGGGCTATATGCCCCTCCGAGCGATTTATTCTCAACTTTTGCATATTTATATGTACCCCTGACAAGTAGACTTTCATTCATACGTTTGATAATTTTACCTTACGGTAAACTCTACTTGAATGCTTGAAACTGCTAATGGATGGCGCTGCCTGTGTCTCACTGCTTATGCAGTACGACAGTTGTAGCTTTAAGGGATTACTTTTTCGGAAGGTTGGTATGTTCGTCTATCCTGTACTGATGAGAACCAACGAGTTCGAAACCGGTCTGCAGGTGACGACATTCTAACTAAAGAAAAAGCTTCCTTCTTCCTGGTAGTTTCTTGCATTTGAACATTAGTATTTTCTTATCTAACTGTGTTAGAATAAAATACAGCAAATTTTGGTATGTAATTCAGCGCTCGGAGGGGCATATAGCCCGGAGAATAGCTGTTTTACCATTATTTGTTGAAATTCTTATTGTATAAGGAATTTTCAGGTGGTTAGAGAATTTATTCTCAACTTTTGCATATTTATATGTACCCCTGACAAGTAGACTTTCATTCATACGTTAAACAATTAAATTGTTTATGACAATTGATCGCGCCAGAATTTTTTAATACTGATAATTTTGGCTCAATCTACACCTAATTCTTAATGTTCATGATTTTTTTCAAATTTTTCTGAGCGATCCTCTTGGTGATGAGGGTGGGGGACAGCAATTTTTAGGCGATTTTCCCACAACATGTTTAACAAAATGTATAAAAAAATACATCATATACAGCGTGTCCCATAAAGTCCTTGCCATATGGATTTTTTACTGTTATTAGACCGGGTAAAAAAATTTTGTCTGCGAAATCTTCTGCATGTTTCCAAACTAAAATGTCACCAAAAAAGTTTCAAAAATCTTTACTATATACGAGGGAAGCCTAAAATTTAAATAGGAGTTAAGAATGAACTACCTTTATTGTCAATTTTTTGGAAAATTTAAGCAAAGCTTGTTTTTTAATAAAAGTTAAGGTTTTGAAACAATTTCTTGTACAGGGTGTTTCAAAAAGTTTTTTAAGCTCAACATAAAAAAGTATGTGCTAAAATTACTTAATGATTTCTAAAATAAACATAATTTGTTTATAAAGTAACTTACCGAAAATTAATTTAACAATTATCTAGTTTATTAAAATTTCGTTGCAAAAGTAAGGATTTTTAAAAATAAAAACATCGAAATAAAAGAAAAATGAACCAATATATTAAATTTCAATCAAATCTGGGCGGAAATCGTTTGAAAGGAAAATTACAAAATCAAATTCTTATTTGTTACAGCTTTTTCCCCAATAAGTGCGGAAAGTAGTACTTTTGCGCATGCGACTGCAGTTGACCGAACGGAGCTACGGTTATGCGTTCTGTCCGTAGTCTGTGACTGTGACGACAAGCCTCTTATTTTTCTGTGCTATAATGTTACAAAAGGTTGTCAGCAATTTTAGTTTCTACTTTTACCATGGTTCTTAGTGATCTAAATATTATGTACATTTTGTGCCCATAATAAAAACTCAAAAACTGCTGCTGTCATCTAATGAAAAGTCAAAAACAACAAGACATTATAGAGTGACTTGGAAACCAGATCCCCAATTTTCTGGTATTTCCGTTTAGTTTTTGTAATAACAAGGTAAAACCAATTTAATATACCTTGGAATTTTACAAGACACTAATAGGTTATATTAAATTGAGAAATTGTGCAGATGTGTTTTGTTTTTTATACCCTTGATCATGTGCATATTGAAATTGAAAATATCTTGAAAATATCGATCTTATCGCATCGATATTTACGTTTTTCGATATCACTACATCGTTATTTTAAGCCAAACTATTTTAGGGCTATGACATGTCAGTTCTAAAAAGTTGACAAACGGTATAAAATGCTGGGAGCAACTTCTGGAGCTTACGCTCAAAAAGCACAATTTTTATATTTTTTTTTTCGGGGATTTTTT
This sequence comes from Philopedon plagiatum, assembly GCA_963971165.1. Taxonomy (NCBI): domain Eukaryota; kingdom Metazoa; phylum Arthropoda; class Insecta; order Coleoptera; family Curculionidae; genus Philopedon; species Philopedon plagiatum. Next base: position 26,350,315 of record OZ020190.1, read on the forward strand.
TAAATCGTTCGTTTTTTCGGCCGATAGTCCTAGGAAACCATAGCTTTGATAAAATACTGAAGTAGATAAGGTTGAATAATTTAAATTACTTACATATTCCAACGAGCGCGAATTTTTTCTGTTCTGTTATATCTGGTACACATTTTTTTTCTAATCAACCAGCTACCGCATACAAATTTAATGTAACTTATAACAAACATATGCATATTTTTTTACGTTGGCTCAGTAACCACGGGCGTTTATTTTCTCTTAAAAGTGTTTACAGCGAAAAGGAAGGAATAATCCAGACATGAAATATTTAGGCTGCTGAAAATAACATCGTCCCACGCTTGTCATTGGTAGGATTTCGAGGGTTTATGGAATTATAATTTTTTATAAAAACATCACATAATTTTATCCCATGTGGTGTTTATACAGGTTGTTTAAATATCTTATCTATCAATTATAAGTACCCCTAAAAATGTACCCCGCTTTAATCCTCCATATTGGAGAAATTATTTTTCTATTATTTTTTTTATCTGAGACAGCCCAGGTAGATTTTTAAGCCTAAGTACTAACATACCAAGGGCATCTGAAGAGAAGGGAAATGTAGTCTATTTACACGGGATTTAAAGGATTGGGGTTTGAAAGGGGAAGGGAAAACATCTGCAGGTAATTTATTTCACAATCTGGAGACCCTAAGTATGGATAAGTAAGTGGGATGTTCTAGGCTTTTGTAGCTGGACAGTAAAGGGTTGTAGGAACAGTCAAGGGGGAAATTATAGCGGCTAGTTCTTTAGAGCAAAATCCGTGGAAGTACCGGTGAAAAGGGATAAATAATCAACAGCTCGGCGATGAGCGAGAGAAGCGAGTTTTCTTGTGAACACTGAGTCATTGATGTCGAATGGCTCTCTTTTGGATAGAATCAAGGATGTTAAGTGTCAAGGATGATGCCGCTCCCCAGATGTGGGAACGGTAGGTACTCTAACTTAGGTCTTATTTGGGAAACATAAAGAGTGTGTAAGTTGGAAGAAGAGAAGTATTTTCTGACTCGAAAGAGAAAACCAAGCTTTTTTAGCTGCCGATGTGGCTATTGAAGTAATGTGTTTGCTGAGATCATGTTCGAAAGCGATGCTAACAAAACCGAAGGTTTAATTGTTCTGTAGGACTTTGCCATTATGTGGATGGGGTAAGTGTTGCTGGATTTTTTACGTGACAGGGAGCAAGACTGGGTTTTGGAGGCGTTGAACTGTAAAACCCAACCAAACCCAAACAAGATTCTTGGCACCCCAGTCTAAGATTAATTGAAGATCCTGGGAAAGGGATAGATGCATAGATCTGCGTCTATTATCCAGTTCTTAATTCGGGACTTGTCAGGAAAAATAAAGGCTGGAGTGAAGAGTACTATCGTCAGCATAACCACCGTATACAGACAAAAGACAAGTAGAATCACTCTCGCTCAAGGTCTAATCCGACCTGCCGTCGTTCGGCCCGCATCCCGCCTTGCTTCCAGCAGGTTGTTGGCTGGTTTTGTATCTCGTATTTCGATGCACTACCCCGAGCAGCGGGTGCGTCGGCACATCGCTTTAGATCTCGAATCATCAAACGCCCGACGTCGAGTGCTTCTACTTGTCTTTGTCTGTATACGGTGGCATAACCGTGGATGGAATTGGTAGTTGAAGAGAGCACGTCATTAATGTGTACAAGTAGGGTTGGTGCCAGGGCTGCCTTGGGGTACGCCAGCATTGATAGGATGGAAGTTAGATGCGTACGATGTTAGGTGTACTTATGACAGATTATACAGGGTGTTAGGGAAATAACTTTCGTAAATTTAACCAACGATTCAGCACATTATTTTGAACAAAAATCTCCCTTAAAACATGTATTCACAATATTTGAAATTTGCTTAAAAATTGACAACGTCGCACTGTTGTGTTTATTCACAGCCATCTTAAGCTAGAGACTCATGAAGCACAAAAGGCAACGTCGCAAATAGCTCCACCGGTGGGCTAATTAAATTTCTGTGATAATATTTTTATATAATATGGAAACCCACATAGGGGAAAATAAATTATATAAAAACAAAATAACACGCATTTATTTAACCCTTTTAGCACCCACAAAATTCATAAAATCCAAAAAAAAAACACAATATACGAGAATATTTTAGATGCTTTGAACTGTAAAATCTAGTAAAATTGTGAACATATGTATTATTATGTATTTAAACCATGAAATAAATCATTTCAAAAGTGGCCAACAAAGTTTAAATAGGCACCTAATATAAAAGTTTTACAAACTTATACTGGTTTATATTGGTTTACTCCAGTATTATATCGGTAAGCTAGATGAAGATTTAGTTGCACTGTCTTGCACGTGTCTTGAACTTTTTACATAGAAATTTAAGTTCTTATCGCAAAATTACACTTTTAAGTTAAATGTCACAAATAATTTAAGTTTTCGAAAAGGTAACATGCAAAAACTTTGTTTCCCGTTCCTTGTTACTAAGGATGAATTGGACTATGGCACAAAGGTGTAAAAATATTAATTTAATTTCTTCGTTGGCAGTGCACAAACAGGTTTGATAAACTTCTGTTTTGATAACATCACTATCATAATTTATTTTACAGCCAGGATCACAGCATTTTCGCGGCATGTTACAAATCAATGTAACTACACAACTGTAGACCAAGAGATAATACCAATCCATAGCTGCAAAACTCCGAGTTATAAACTGTGCACACATAAATTAATAGTATTATTTTAACGTTAAGCACTGTAAAACAGTTTAAATTCCAAGTCACTTGTATGCCATCTATATTAATCACTTTAAAGTAAAAATGTTTATAATTAGTGTTCAACAATATGGTTGCCGATTATAGAAAAAAATATATATTTAATTTAAAAACCTCTGCGGCCATTAATTTTGATTCAACGTTTATGTATTTACTTTCCGTGTTTCCACGACTATTTACTGTTGACTGCCCACGGTGTAAAGTTGCAGCTCATCTACTTCATAGCTCGTTAGTTTAAGATAGCTGTGGTTTATTGCCATGATAAGAATAAAAGAAGATATGACACCGCGCGCGTAGGCGTGGCCCTGAACGTCACGCTGTGAGTAATTCCGCCATATTTTGTAAACGAAACACGCCTTTGTTAAGATCGCGTTGTGTTTTAAATTTATTTTTTGGTGTTTTTATATCACTTTTAAGAGTTTAAAAGTGAAAATGAGGTGTGTTGTGTATGGTTGTGGTGTGGACAATCAATGCAATAGCCTTATGTCCGATATTAAAGTTTTTAGCTCCCCCAAAGACAAAGAAACACAAAGTGTTTGGAAGCGTCTGTGCAAGAGAAGATAAGTTTAATGTGAAAAATGCTAGAATCTGTTCTACATATTTTAACGAAAGTGATTATGAAGGTAATTTAAAGCATGAATTGTGTCATGTCATGAACGTCAAATGTCTTTAATGCTTTTACAAACCCGCTTTAATAAAAAAGCTTAGTGTGACAAACAATAAAATTGCAAAAAAAACTACACGGTAATTAATCAATAGATTTTAATCGAGAAAATACGACAAAGGGACTAAAAAAAGGCTATTTTCTTAAGAAATAATTTCTGTTTTAACCTAATTTCATAAATCTAGATATTTTTGTCTTGTTTAGAATAATTTTTGGCATTTTAAGATTTTTTAAATTTGAAAAATCAAAGAATACAAAAATACAATAATTTTTAATAATTTACTATTTAAAGTGTAAAAAACCCACAAAAACTACCCTAAAGACATGTTTCCGTCACAATCATACAGATCTTATTCACAGCAAAAAATATTTGACATTATAGGAGCAAACCAAGTTCTTATTTATAACATATTTTCGGAAGACTCTGTAGGTTAGTATATATAAATATATTTTAATAAGAATATGCCTCTAAATAAAAATTATCTTAATTATTAGGCATAGTTTTATTTTATAAAATTGTTTACATTTTCTTTTCACGTAAATAAATACATAGAACGCAATTGGCAGGCAATTTATCAATATATATATTATTTTAAATTAATTTATTCCTTTATTTATATGATTATTTTAAGGCATATACTTTAAAATTTGTATTATGAACAGCAGGCAAATTATATTGCCAATAGAATTTATATATAACCGCCTTTAACTAACTTAAACTCTATATTGCGCGATATAAATTTCAAAAATAACTCACAGCTTGACGTCATGCGCGAACCCGGACGAATTTGACACGGTTTGGTATCATAATATCTTCTTTTTATTATATAATGGTTTATTGCGATACCCACTCGGCGCGGCACGTATCAGAAGCCATTGATTTTTTGTCTGATTGGCCTTTTAAGGTATTTTTTGGAAACAAAATGTATTTATTTTTATCGGGATTCATTCGATACGCTTCAATATAAATTTGGTTTGTTTCGTTACAAAAAAAGGAAAACTTACCCAGTATTGTCATTTATTGTCAAAATTACAATTACTAGCACTAATTTTTCACACCATAACACTTTTCAAAAGGATTCACGTCACATTAAGAAACACATTATTGTTTTGATTAAATCAAATGCCCAAAATGTCCACCAGTTGTGTCTCTGCACGCCTGGCAGCTTCTTGATCAGTTTTCTCGAATACATTGAAAAAGTAGAATAATATAATAATTGCGCTTTTAGTCTTCTAAACGCACTTCTGGTAGAATCCTCTTCAGCAAGATGTAAAATTTGTTCTTCGGCTTCAGGACCGATTTCTCGCTGCCGCCTACATTGTTGAAATTTCTGAACCACACTACCCGTATCCAAAAGTCTTTGAGAAACTTGGACAAATGTTTGCCGAGCTGGAAGCAGCCCTTATCGTTGCCCGTAAATACGCCTAGCCCCTTCGGAATTTTGGAGAGCCACTCCGTAAATAAGAAGCATTAAAGAAAGAAAGAAATTAAATACACGCACTGGCCGACTAACGCTATAATACTACAATTTTAAACATCCTTTGTTGTATCTATCGTGTAAAAAAAAGTGAATAGGCGCAAAAAATTATTGAGATAAAAACAACTTATTTTCGCAGTAGGACTATTAAAAATTCGTTGTCGTATCGTTTTTGGCTGATGCATGGCGTGTTTTTTAATTTTAAAAAATTGTTTTTAACAATGTTAATCAGTTTATTTGCAGCTAACGCTCACTTGCCCGTCACAGCACAGCACAGTCCGTCCCGTCAAAATCCGGATAGAATTAAAACAATGCAATTCAATGGACGCCCGCCAACACCCCCTGAAACAATGCCTAAGTGCTTAATTTAAAATTTCCGTGACGTCACACAATCTAGGCCAAGCTTAGGCCTCCATAAGAAATGTATTAAAAGGTTCGCCAGTCAATTAATGAATATTGCACTATAGTCGTCTTAAAAGCATTAATTATTTTTGTCGCCTTTCGAGTGTGAGGTTGCCAGATTTACACCTGAGACAACAGAAACTTTTAGCAATAGGGTAAAAAAATTTAAAAATGTCTTAAGAAACTGTCTGAAGAAACTGTCAACCAGAGAAAGATTACTTGTAATAAAAAAGAAATCAAAACTTAAAAACAAATGAGAAAAATTATAATATTGAATCACTGTGTTCAATTTTGTCAAAACCAATCGAGTGTGTCCTGTTAAATCGGTGCGCTTGACAACAATGTTGGTCCCGATCTGCTGAAGTGAAACTGCTCTAGCAAATTAGTAATTATCTCTTTCTCTTTTTACATTTGGAAAGCGTATAAGGATGAACAACCATGGGTCAGTGGTGGCGCTGCCGTCGCTAAGGTGCGCATCCATTTTCCGTGATCAGCTGATCGTATTATTAGAGCGGTCAGGTTAGGTTTATTCTATAAACGTTTACCGGCGCGTCGTTGTATTTAGTTTGGGGTTATTTGTATTAAATTTTGCGTTTGCGGTAATATTTAATGACCTAAAAGTTACGTTGTGCCTATATATTAGTTTTTGTGTTAATAATTTTGTGATTTCTGTTTTAAAAAATGCCACAAAGTTGTGCTCTGGGATGTAAATCAAACTATTATACCGGCGAATATGTTGCAAGTTTTTCTTTCCCAAAAGACAAACAGAGGTGTGAATTGTGGCTGAAAAAGATCCCTAGAGATAATTGACAAGTAACCAAAAATACATCTATATGCATTAAACATTTTGATGAGAACTATTTAATTCGAGAACTCCGGGCGACTAGAAATGATTGTAAGTAAATTAGTGTTTTGGGTTAATATTTGGTTTTGATAAATTTATTGCCCTAAAAATCATGCAAATTCTTTAATATTTCTGGTAGAATGAGTATTTTTTGGCACTATATATAACTATAAGGGCATATTTTACGTCTTTTTACTTCCTGTATGTACCCACATAACCAAAAAGTTGACGGTCTATTACAGTCCTAGTTGATTTGGCATGTTTTGGGGCTATTTTCTACGTATTAACTCTGCAAGAGTCGCATTTTATATACATAGGGTAACTAAAAATTGGTAAAATGGTAATTCTTCTATTAAGCTTAAGTGGGTGTAGGTCTCTGTGTAGGTAGATGTTTATACTCGATTTGAAATTGGTTGATAGTAATAAATCATTTTTAGCAGCCGATTCCATAGGCGCACCTACCTGACGTGCCGGTTTGAACCCTATTTACTTATCCGAATAATTTAGTAATCATTATTGTCATAACAGGTAAAAATAATTATGCCGAGAATTCCGGGAACAATTAATACACAATGTTACTTTTCAGGTAGTTACGAAAAATTAGGTACCTCTACTTATTGGTATAAAACTGTGAGTCATTTTAAGAGCGAACAAACCTAATGCGAGTATTCTAGGACACACATTTGGGTAATTTTTGAAAATGGAGAGTCTTTCAGGATTTATTCCAGTTAAGCGAGCTGCGAAATCAGCGCTAAGCATTAGTGAAAAGATTATTGTGCTTAATGTATTTAATGCACTTAGATATCAAAAAAGTGCAATAAGTATCGATTCTGCAGTGGAACTTTGTTCAAAGATGACAGGTATTGGAAAAGCAACCATCTACAGGCTGATGCGGGAAGAAAAGACAGGAACCGTGACGCCACCAAAACCATCTCCAGGAAGGCGAACAATACCGATCGATGAGGACGAAAAGGCCATCATAAGACGAAAGGTGCATTCATTCTATTTCAATAAGGAGATCCCTACTTTGGATAGAGTTTTAGGGGCAGTAAAAGAAGACTTTCCTGCAATCAAGAGAGATAAACTATGGAAAGTTCTAAGAGAAATGAATTTTAGATGGGAAAAACATAGTCGGAAGTCTCATTTGCTCGAAAAAGATGAAATAGTATGTTGGAGACGTAATTATTTGAGAAAAATAAGAAAATTTCGCAATGAAAACAAAACAATTTTCTATTTGGACGAAACATGGCTGAACGAAGGCTACACAGTTGGAAAAATATGGACAGACAAAAATGTGACTTCTCACCGGCAAGCATTTTTAGACGGTCTATCAACAGGAATAAATCCGCCCTCTGGAAAAGGAAAACGATTAATTATAACTCACATCGGTAGCTCCAATGGATTTTTAGAAGGTGGACTATTATCATTCCAATCAGTTCGTACAGGCGATTACCACGAGGATATGAATGCTGATGTTTTTGAGGAGTATTTCGAACAAATGATAGAGCTGATTCCACCTGGCTCCGTCATTGTGTTAGATAACGCTCCGTATCACTCCAGAAGATTGGAGAAGATGCCTACAACTGCTTGGCGAAAAGCAAAAATTATCGAGTGGCTTGTGGAGAAACAAATACAATTTGAGGACAATATGGTTAAAAAGGAGTTGCTATCAATTGTAAACACCCATAAACATCGGTTTCAAAAATATGTTGTTGACGAAATGGCCAAAAAACAAAATATAATAGTGCTTCGGCTCCCCCCCTACCATTGCGAATTAAATCCGATCGAACTGGTATGGGCTCATGTGAAAGGTTATGTGGCTAGAAAAAATACCACTTATAAAATGAGTGATGTTCAAAAACTCTTTGAAGAAGCGCTTCAAGAAGTCAACGCGGGGAAGTGGCAAAGATGTATAGAGCATGTACTAAAGGAGGAGGAAAAAATGTGGCAATTGGATAGTTTACTGGAGAAAACGGTCGAACCACTTATTATCAATTTAGGGGAAGAAGACAGTCCCTCAGATATTTCATTTTCTGATGATGATTAATTTAAAGCGAAGAACTGTAATGACTTACTATAAATTTTATAGAATTTCAAATAGAAACATTTTTCCAAATTTACTTGTTTATTAGTTGCTTTATTGTTATTAGTATTATATTTATTCAAATACAAGGGTAACAAATTATGCCACACATCCGAATGTTCACTAAATTATATAATTATTGTGTTTAATATAAACTTAAACCCACCCGAAAGCACGTGCATGAGTGCAAAACATCACAGGTAGAATACTACCGCTTATTGTTCGAGCCTCGGGTTAAGCTTTGTATTCGACGCCCTTATCAGATCTATAGGAATGGAAAGTTTAATAAATGCAAAAGGGTCTAGACTTTCAATGTATATACTATTTAAAACTTGGCAATTTAGGTGGACCACTCTGTGTACGTGTTTGACGGATTTTAATGATTTATTACTATCAACCAATTTCAAATCGAGTATAGGAAGGTAACTTTCTTGGTAGGCATGTTTTGGGTCTACGTATCACATATACATAAGTCACATCACTAATAACTGGTAAAATGGGAATTGTTCTATTTAGCTTAAGTAGGTGTAGGTACCAATTTAGGAAGGTAAGCTTATACAAAGGCATGTTTTGGGTCTACGTATCACATCTACAGTAAAATTAAAAGTAGGGTAGAATACCGTTGAATTATACTAGTTACTTGGTGCAGGTAGAAGTTTAAGAAGGTAACCTCTTTATGTATGTAGGCATGTTTTGGGTCTAGGTACCACCTTCACATTGCTGATAGATATCTAACTCGGTATCTAAGATCTTTACCGAAATTCAAATCGATGAATACCATATTATGATTGATGGTATGGCTGAAACCTTATTCCCTAAAATAACTATAGAAAATTGCGATATTGAAGCAGTGAAGAACGAAATGGTCATAATAACCTATTTAAGCGGATACTGCTGTCACATTGCTTTAAAAAAACTAAAGTGTGAAATATGTAAAAGACCACTAGTTTATGATGAACCCTGTATAGTTGAAGACAATTACAAACTTATTAATAATCTAGATCGTGGGGGGTTATTGTACCCTCGCGAATCAGTAGTAGATATAGTGTCAACGGCTTACATTATTTTTAAGAAATTAATTCAAGACTTCGAAGATATTTTTTTGGATACTTTTAGTAAAAAAGCCTTTCTGTGTAATTTACTTATTAAATTCCTTATTGAACAAAAACGTCTAGTTCCTTTTGCAGAATGTAATGAACATTCAGAACTAAGTATTGCAAAAATTATATTTAGGAGTATTTCAAATACATTAATAAGAAATTACTGTGAAAAAAAAATTATACCTTGGGTAAAAATACGAAAAGAAAACTAGATGCTCTTACTAAATAATTACCCCTAAATTTACCAAAAAGTGACATAATATCCCGATAGTGACCTTTATTTAATTAATTAACAAATTGCATAGTCATACTTATATCCAATGACAAGTTGTGTGATCTACTTTATGCCAAATTTAAGATTGTATGTCATGTCTATATTTTTTTTATATATAACATACAATGCTTATAGGGTTAAAAAAACAAAAAAAACCTCCTGTGATGAATTGCATACAGGTACTTATATGTTTATAAGATACTTATATGCTGTCTGAGGAGACCAAAAAAATATTTCCCAACCCTACCTGTTAACCGGCGAGCCGCCACTAATAGCAAGTATAGATTAGATTATCTATTTTTAAACCCTCTGTACATATAAATTTAAAGAAAAATGTTTTTTAAGCTGTTTACTACATAATATTACCACCTATAACTCATAATTATTCTATTAACCTATATTAAATAAATGGCCTAGATGTGATGACGTCGCTCGGCAGCACTTAGGCATTGTTTCAGGGGGTGTTGCGCCCGCCCACTAGCCCGGCACAGCACGACCCAGCGCGAAAACATGCTACTATACGGCGACGGGGCTGGCGACACCGGTCTGTGCTGTGCCGTACTGTGCCGGTTATTCCTTAAATAACAACTAACTAATAGGTGCCAAATACGCTTTTAGACATATTTGCTTAAAATTTTAATCCCTATCATAGTTTTTCGATTGCTAATTTAATATATTTTTTTTTAGAATCGTTAGGTTTGAGGCCCTTAGGCCCCAACCCACGCGTGGGTGATTACCCACGCGTGAGTTGGGTCTGGCTTGTAAGGGGGGGCCTTATTGTAAGGAACTTTTTTCTTTAAAATGATGTGCAGAATCGTTGGTTCAATTTACGAAACTTAATTCCCTAACACCCTGTATAGGTAAAATAAACAGAAGTTTGAGAATAATAAGAGTTTGCATATACATAGCTTAAGTTTTTAAAGACAATAAAAAGAAGCGCCTTAAGCTTCGCCTAGATAATAATTAGTATTTTGCGACAAAAGTTCAGTGCGAACTTTCCGGTTTTCCCAGTTTTCTTTAAGATTTTAAGTTAACAAATTCATATGAAGAACGATAGACCAAGAAGTAAAATTAGACAAGAAAAGAATATTATTAAAGTAAAAGTAAATGGAAGACGAAAAATCTAAAAAATATGTTTTTTTTTTTCATTTTAAGTTGTACTAACAACAAATTTACTTTTTGGTCACTTACGTCCAGTTGCATAAATAATTTAATAAAGAATTTAACTAACTGAACACTCGTAATGAAACAGCACTAATGTTAATGTCATTGCCAAATATGACCCTCAAAAATACCCGAAACCCAAGCATCAACTGAACTACTTCAAAACATAACAGTAATGAACGTTACAAGTTCATTGAAAGTTTTGAGCAACAGGCATTAAGTCTTTTGTTTGGTGTGATATTGATTTATAACTATACAGTATTGGAGACTACCAGCCAAAAATATTTCTGCAAGTTACTGTATCTACTTATTTGAAATTTGTAGATAAATTTAAAACTGCAACACAATCAAGATCTGATTGCTTCAGTCTAGTGTTTCGCTTGGATAAATTCATTTTACCGTGCTGTCAGATTTTAACGAATTAACCGGTGTGATGCGAGGATCTGGCGAGATAAAAGGTTGGATTATTAACAGCCTTTTGGAGTTTTGGATTTTGTTCATTAATTGTAAATGCAGTAGCGTATCGTCAATAATATATCTAACAGTAGAATTAAAGCATTGAGAGTTGGGTACAATGTGTTCCGATTTTATATGTTGGTCCAGTTTCCTTAAAGTCTCTTTAAAAATATGAATATTTGTTCTGATTGTATGTAGCTTTTGCCACTGTGTTAATTCTGTATTAAAATATTTTCTTTCTAATTTTTTATTTTAGTTTTATGACAATAATTGCTACATCGTATTACAGTTGTTACAAGAGCATTAGCTTAATTTATAATATAATGATCGAGTAGTAAAAAAAGCAAATTTTTAGTTTAACATATAGTTCAATATACAGAAAGGTTCAGCTTAGTGCGAACATGGGTAGAGCATGGACGAATTTAGTCGTATCCGCAGTTAAATCCATCGGCATCGGGAGAGGAATACTATTTTTAGATATTTATGTTAGATCCATTTTAAACTACTTTAATATTTTAATCAGCGTTAATAGAAAAATATGTAATGTATATTTTTTGTCAATGTTTCCGCTACTTATACCTGTCATTCTGTAACGTACAATAACATGTAAAAGGCCTTTAGAACTCATTAAGAATTTCGACAGACACACTAAATTTCAGTACAATGCTTTAAGCCTTACTTTACAACACTTAATTTAGAATCTTTTCAGTAAAAATTATGGACGATCTTTTAACACTAATTATTACATTTTAACGTTAATTAAAGCTATGACTTATGATTAAAAATCTTGAGCTGTAACATGTTGCTCAAAGTTTTTAATCCAGTAATACATTTAATTGGCGGTAAGGCAACGACATTAACATGAGTGCTGTCACATTCCAAATGTCCGATTAGTTTAATTAATTCTTAAATACGTTCTCTGTGCAACTGAGCGTAAGATTCTTTAAATGAAGAAGGGATAAATAAAATCCAAAAGCTATAAAAAGGTAAAATATATATTTAAAACATAAGTTAAAATTGAAAATCGTCCAGAAAAATCCAGTTGGATAATAATAATAATAATAATAATAATGATATGTATTTATTTTTGGTCGTAGTTAACTACATCCATACATTTTGTTTTCCATAACAACCAAATATTAATGTAATATCTATATAAGTACATATTTTGAGTAGCGGCATATTTAAGTGGCCTAAATAAAATACCTGAAAATATTTCTCGAAACTGTAAGGTGTTATCGATACAAAATTTAATAAAAAAATTTAAATATCTAAATTTTATACTAAAAATCTAATTTTGTTGTTTCATTTTAGAACATGTAATTTCTACATATTCTTCCTAAGTGAAAAGAACAAGAAAATGAATACGACTGCTACAGAGTTATATATACATAAATCTGTTTCAATCCGATCAAAATTACATACATTAACCTTCTATTTTAAATTAATTTAAAAAAAAATTAAATCTTATTTCTTCATAAAGCAGAACTGTTTAGGAAGAATGCCTTTTTTTGCTTAAAATAAAAATTTCAAATTGGTTAAAAAATTTCCTGACCGTGCACTGCATTTTTAGGAGAATTAAACTAAAAAAGTAGTTAATGGAGTTTAAATATTTTATGCATGACACTAGCTGTTTAACCTCATTTAATTTTCGTCAGTTATTTGTTACAATAGGTTTGTTCCAACAAAACTTTGGTACCATTTAGAACTTTACTGGGTTTGTGCAAGCCATTTTACCGTTCCAACAAGTCGATTTAAAAATTCACAATATATAGTGCGGTGTTCCAAGAACGAGCGAATTGTGTTCCTGAATTCTGAATCGTTCTTAAAGTTCCAGGATTTTATAAAAATTTTTAATCCTGAATCAGTTTAACGTGCTCTCTAACCTCACTTATTTTGTTTTTGTTATTAATTAAATTAATAATTGACGAAAACAGCGATTTTTCTTCCATTTCTTCAGTTGAAATTATAATAACAGGGACAAAGTTTTCTAACAGTTTTTAACTTTACGCTTACGAATTGAACTTAAAAATGAAAAATGGCGTTTGACATCGCTTGAGATGGAGATGTTCTGAAGTGGGAGCAGTGCTACCAACATTAAAACTTATTTGAAAATATGAGGTAATATTAATATTTAAAACAATTTCCTTATTAATAAAATTAGTATCCTGACGTTACAATTTATACAAGTGTTTTTTAAAATTGGATAAAGTCAATAAAACTAATAAACTTCGAAAAGAAAAACCCCAAAAACGACACCAGTCACGTGTTACACCAGTCACTTGTCACGTGTTACACCTCAAGTGGGCCGCCATTTTGGTTCAATTTTCTTCATTTCACTGACATACCTCTGGATGTATTGACAAATTGACGGCGGCTGGCGGCCCGACGAAATCTGCGGGAGCGGGAAGCGGGAACGCAAATATTACTACAGAGCACGATAGTTTTCGGCCGTCACCGCCCTTATACGACCATAGATAAATTCGTCCTGAAGATTCCTATGTTTGCAGTTAGGTGATCTTTACTGTATATATTTTAAATACTACGACGCACTAACATAATAAAGAGTGTAATCTCCTTTATTATTAAGCACGCCGACAACGTACGGACATACTTTCCACAAGCTTCTTAGCATACTAACTAGGCAAAGACCTCCATATCAGCCAAATATGGCTACTTAAGTACTTCAGTGTTAATACACATTTTCCATAAAGCTTTTGCTATATAGTAATGCTAGATAGCGTTCTCAATGGAATTAATGTCTGGAAAATGGGAAGGCCAATCCAACGTTTAAATATTATTGAGTTTCTAAGTTGTGCACTCTGGTATTCGGGTCATTATCTTCTTGTAGTAACGTACCCAGGAAGCAGTATTATCTCCATACTACCTTTTAGCAGATTTCAGCAGAGCAGTTTTATATAACATGTTTAACATTTTCTGTGCATATTAACGCTGAAAAACTATAGACATCGAAACCACAAAAACTGAAGCAACCCCAAACATAGATCTTAACTGAATGGTTTAAGGTGCACGCTCACTTAGGCGAAGCGTCGCGAAGAGAATTTTATCCATCCAAGAACTTTACATGCAATCAAACGGAAGCGTCAAAAAAGCTTCGCGCCGCCTCAGTGTGCGGGCTTCCATTTGATTGTATGTAAAGTTCTTGGATGGATAAAATTCTCTTCTCTTCTCTTCGCGACGCTTCGCCTAAGTGAGCGTGCACCTTAACGGTGCGCTGAACGAAGGGACGTTCTTTGATGGTCAAAGCTTTTTCTTTAAACCTCAGCCCAAAATGAACCTTCATCAGAAGATATTATGTTGCCCCAGATGCGATTTTTGTAGTGTGCTTCTATAAGCAAACTTGTTATTACTTATTCTCCGTTTTATTGTAATTACCCTAATAGTCTTTGTCTTTGTTTAAGAATTTTTTGTGCTTGGTGCAGTGTTGTAATATCGGATTCTCTTCAAATAATTTACAAATGATTGAACTTTGCTTTTTAGTAGTCCCTCGAGGTTTACCACGGAGTTGAAGGTCATCAACGTTTTTCACTTATTTGTAACGCATGACCCATTTCTGTACAAACTTATCTGGCATTTACATATGAGGAAATGTATGCTGCTTACAGAAAATGGTGTGCAAGTCACATCATCAAGAAAACTTCTGAAGACGGTATACTGGCATACTTCCACAGCCATCGAGTAATTTTACTCTACTAATTCAACCATGGGCCACGCTAAGTTGGTTAATTTTTTTGAAAAACCAAAAAATATTTTTAGGATCCATAATACATAAATACAACCTAACAACATAATATTACTTTCATTTCATTTACCTATCTTTTCTATTAGTTACCTGTGTCCGACCCTGATTTTTGCGTCATGTAATACTGAAATCCCTCTTGATATAACTGACCTACCCTAACTCATGTTTTATGTATTTATAATCATTACATCAAAACTACACTATAATCACCTATACCCATTGATTTGTACTACTGGATCCGCGAACAATAATCGCGAAAGTGGCAAATTTCTGGCCTTGCGCATGTAAACAAAGCTGATCGGCCATGGGCATGCACACTGCAAATTTGTCATCTGTGATGGACAGGACGCGTCGATCTGACTCTGATTGTTTTCCAGCTGGTTATGCAACACGTGTAGCAGATGACCACAAGCGAGTTGTGCGCATGCCCCTGGCCGATCTGGCTCGAGAAATATGACGGGTGGCCGTGCGTACAAACACAATATTTCACCCTGCTAACTTAGCTTTTGTTTGCGCACGCTGTCAGGTGTAGGGGTCTATATATAAAAGTCAATGCCTATACCACTCGGATGAAGTCGCGGGAGAAAGCTAGCCGTATATAAAATCTGTTTTATTTATTGTATTTAGATTCCAATAAAAGTTTTCAATCGCACTAATTAAATTTTACATCCCAATAATATTTAATTTGTATAACATTTATTAACTTTGGTATTTTTAATGAGGTATAAGTAAATTTATTATGGACACATAAAAATATTATTTTTTACAAATTCGGGCAACAGATTGAAAAATGAGCAAAGCAAAATATTTTTAATTTTAGTATAGGAATAAAAATGTTAAAGGAAAACCGTGGAAAATTTTAGGCAATTTGTCATGGTAATTCGAGGTGGAATTTGGATAAAATTATTATCTTATTGTGTTGAAAATTGTCTGGTATAAAATTATAAGTGATGCGAATTGTAGCTTTTATGTTTTCGTGAGGGATTTGTATGTATACGATGTTTTTATACCTCTAGTCAGAACAAGTTATGACTATTTAAATTAACTTTTTTCTTTACTGATGGCTAATAGTTCCTTAAAAGAAATAAAGATAGTAAAATTCTATAAAAAGAAATTTACCAGTGAAATCAAACACCATGAAAAAATTAATTTGATGCCTTTAGGGAAACCCGTTGCGACGCTATAAATTAATTAATCGACCGGGCAATTTTTTCAGTTTATTTCTTAAATATACCGGCTTAATTTTTAATTCATTTAATTTTTTTCCGGCTGACTAAAGTAAAGTATTAAAAAAGATAAATGCTTTGTAATGGTAACTTTCTATAATTTCCGACAATTTTTATTCAAATTAGTCTGAAGTTTCAGCTTCATAAAGCCAGCATCTTTGCCAATTAAGATTAAAACCTTTATTCTAAGAAGTGCAAAAAGATAAATTAAGCCTCTGGAAAGCATGTCTTTTTTTGTATAAATAACGCACTTTTTGACTAATAATAATAATTGTTAATTCAATGTCAAAGCATTGTTTCCAATAGAACATTCTAAGTGTATTTTGTGAAATGAATTTATTAATTTCATCCAATTCATATTCGTTAAAGAGAAAAATTATTTCGAATTGATATTATTTTGGTTATTTTTTTTTTAATCAAGTAAAAAAAGAAAACCGAAGCGAAGTAAATACATAAAATTGTTTTTAATTTCTCCAACAGCTCTGTTAAACATTATATTTTAAAAACCAACCTGAGCATTTCCCCATTTGTAAAAAGACATTTCTTGTTTACACTTATTATTAAAATTTCAGACAAATAGAATAATATTCAAATTAAAAAGATATAAATTATTAATAAACAAAATATGAGGATATTTAACATTTAATAATTAAATCGCTATCACAATTTTAAAATGAAATTATTGGTTAGCATTTATTGTATTTATGTTATGTTTTAAATATTGAATATATTAAGTTAATTATTCTGTATGGCGACGAAACAAAAACAAAATTGATTATAATGTTAAAAAAATAAAAAGAGCACAATTATTATTATTATTATTATTATTTATCTTCTGACAGCCCACGAAGACCGAAGTCTAAGTACTATGTACCGTGGGTGTACTGGGGAATCTACTCACACATCCAGAGCTGGAAACATACGTAGAGATTTCACCAGCCCTTTAAGAGGATGTGTGGGGTAGTACCAACTCGGCCGACGAAGAATTCCTCTACCACCCTCCAACAACAATTACAAAATATCCATGGTCGAAGCGGGATTCGAACCCGCGCCTCTCGGTTGCAAAGCTGACGCCGTACCAACTCGGCCACCGGAGACCCATTTAACTTAGGTAGGTGGTACAGGAGCTTTTTCTCGACCGAGGACTCCATGTACCCATTTAAAAAGCTGGTGAAATCTTCGCCCTGAGTGCGTGAGCCGGTTTTTTCTTTTCCTTTCCTCTTCCAACTGCCATTCTTTCTCTTCTTCTTTCTTTCTCTGTTACTTATAATCTTACTTTCTTCTAACTACCTACCTCTTCACAAAAAATTTGAAAATGATGATGGAGCTCCAAGGGGTAAACAATTGCGGAGGTAAACTACCCCTTCATTTAGATCTCCGGGCGAGAGGTGCTCAGGGGGGCTCGCCATCGAAGAATTCCAAAAGTATAATATCCTTTGCCAACATATGCAGGCTTATATCCAATTTGGACTCTGTCCATTACTACCTCCAATCATGCAAACCCCACATTCTTTTCTGACCGAAACCCAAATCAGTCCCAAATCCTCAACCAGTCATCTCCTTTTTCCAGGCTATGAACTCCCGTCATCTTTTCGTCTTTATGGTGGGGTATGCGCCTACGTTCGCAGTAGTCTTTCTTGAACCAGACTCCGAAAGTTATGAAGAAAGCGATCAACTTGCAGATTCTAAAATATCTAAAAAAGTATAAAAGCATCCATGACAGAGAGTAAGGATTTCGTCACCAAAGATCCACAGCTAATCTCCTTAGCGTTGTCACACATAACTGGAACAAGTCTCTCGAATTTCATGGCGAATCTCAGATTGTCGCTCTTGATAATTCCAAGTCTTTTGACCAAGTGGCATGCCGCACTTCTCAACAAACTACCTTCTTACGGTCTTCCTACCTGGTCTTCCTACCTGGATCGGTAGCTTCCTCTCTAATCGGCGCATATCTGTCGTGGTTGACGGTCACTCATCTAACTTCCATCCTATCAATGCTGGCGTCCCCCAAGGTTCAGTCCTGGCACCAACCCTATTTCTTCTTCACATTAATGACCTGCTCTCTTTAACTACCAATCCAATCCTCAGTTATGCTGACGACAGTACCTACTCTTCACTGCAACATTCATTTTTCCAGACAAGTCTAGAATCAAGAGCTGACTAATAGACCTATGCTCCTATCCCTTTCCCAAGTGTTTCAATTTATCTTTGATTGAGGTGCCAAGAACCTTGGTTAGTTCAACGCCTCCAAAACCCAGTCATGCTCCCTGTCACGTAAAAAATCTGGCAACGCTTACCCCATTCACATGAACCTACCGAACAACGAAACGTTCGATCTTGTTCGCATTGCTTTCGAACATGATCTCAGCTGGCACAAGCACATTACTTCAGTAGCCACATCGGCAACTAAAAAGCTTGGTTTTCTCTTTTGAGTCAGAAAACACTTCTCCCCTTCCAACTTATACACTCTCTATGTTTCCCAGATAAGACCTAACCTATTGTACTGTTTCCACATCTGGGGAGCGGCATCATCTTCGGACTTAACATCCTTGACTCTATCCAAAAGAGGGCCATTCGATTCATCAATGACCCAGTCCGCACAAGAAAACTTCTCAACAGATTACTTCTCTCGCTCATTCATACTTAGGGTCTCCAGGTTATGGAACAAAGTGCCTTCAGATGTTTTCCCTTCCCGTCCTAATCTTTTAAATCTCGTGTCAATAGACCACATTTCCCTTCTCTTCAGACACCCACGGTACGTTAGTACTTAGGTTTGAAGTCTACGTGGGATGTTTTAGGTAAAACAAAGTAACATTTTATTTGCCCATTCGGCACTTCCTGTCAAAAGAACCAAAAAGGAAAAATGAACTGAAATTTCCACATCTTACGTCATCGGTAGCCGGCCATCAAAAGGAAATAATTTAACATACTCCCTTCGATCAAAAGAGCACATTTCTGACATTCCTTCATCAGTCGGAGCCATTCCTTTGTCAGTCTCAACAACTAAGTATACCCGGTCCAAAACCAAACTCCCCACCAAAATCCGCCAATCCGGGAATTCGCCGAAAGCCCGCCATCTTTAGAAGCAAGAATCCGGTCGAATTGTAATAGAATACGGCTGATTCACCAGACAACCAGCAATTTCAGATCAATCAGAGCCAATGAGATTGTCAGGTTTCGATCAGCAAACCGTTTTGCTTGAAGATGATTGCGGTAGTTTCAAACTGCTGCAGAAACAAACCTTTTGTCAACTAAATGTCAATGTTATGGACCTAAAATTGACTTCCAAAATTTCAGCCAGCTGATCGAATGTAAACAAAACAAATACCTTTTAAAAATCCATCAATCTCCTTAAAAAAAATTAAGTGACCTAACCGAAGTTCAATCCGAATCGAGCTACCACCACCTACCACAAAAAATAAATTCTCAACGACTCGGCATCATGTGCAAAGAAAACTATGTCATAAAATTCCAAATATTTAACATAAAAATAAATAGGATGAGATCAACACTGGGAGTATAGACAGGGCCCCCGCAACCGCGTGTGCAACGCGTGCACTGCACGCGGGCGCACTCTGTAAGGGGCGCCAAGAACCAAAGGTTTTTGGTTAATTTTTTAACAATATTTCCAACGAGCAAGGCACCAAAGAAATCTTTTTTTTCAATAATCTAAGCGAAGTTTATGTTCATAAATATAATTAGGTACCTATCTAATCTAATTCCCTATTAAAACAGAAAACATATTTTTAAAATCAATCATCACTATTCACATCTGAATATGCAATATCATGATCCAATATCCAATACTGGTATAAATCGACAAGTTTGCGTAGAAGTTGTTAGAACTTGTTACCTACTTGCCGATTTTCCTGTCCAGACTCGAATACTCTGTAGGAGTATAAAACAGCGGAAGGCGTCGTAATCCAAATAATTGATATTTTATTTCGCAACGTTTAAGGGTCAAGAAGACGCAGAAAATTATAATATTTAGATACTTAAAAATTAAAAAGATTGATTTGTATTTTGTGTTATTGTGTTTTGTTGTGATTGAATAAAATTTTATGAAATGGTAAGTACCTACCCACATGCAGTATTAGCATTTTCTAAGGTCTATAAAATTCGTTTTTTTTTTAATTTTTTCTGTTTAAAATAGTGCACATCCTTAATTAGCCCATACCTTTATACCATAGATAATATTATTTTTATTTCCCTCAAATAGGAAAGTATTTTGTATTCGTGGAAAAATCGGATAGATTTTGATATTTCTTTAGACATTTTAGATTTAAAACCTGACGTTTCGCCTTGGAGCCACCATCATACCGTTTGACTTTCTGAAAAAATTTATATTTCATCTTTGCCAAAAATTAATTATCAAATTATTATACCAGGAAAAGTGTATAGGGTATATGCTTCAGATTGGTCTTAAGTTCGTTTAGCCGTTTAGGTTTAAAGGCTCGCGTTTAGAGTTTAGATTCATAAAAATAAAAAATTACGGGGCGTTCTCAAAAAGATGGGTCTTGTGCAAGGGAAGTCAAGGGTAAATGTCCTTACCAATTTTTGATCTAGTGTTTCTTAAATTCTAGGAGCCACAGAAGAGAAAACGACCTTCTGGTGCAAAATTTCGAGAGCAAAAAAAAGTTAGAGTCCAAGAAAGGGAAAAGATGGCTGGGAGTATGAAACATTTTTTGCAAAAAAGTCAAGTTTACAAGACTGAATCGATAGAGGTAGAAGAAAATACAGTTTCTAAAGCGGCGCCATCGCCATCTTCTGCAACATGTGAACCATCGACATCAACATCAACACGTATTGAAAATATAGCCTCTGTAGAGTCAGCCATCCTAACAACTACGACTACAAGTGACACTTCTAGCAGTTCTAGCGATGAAGCTTCTACTGAAGGGGAGACTGAGATTACTATTCCTAGTATTCTTCCATCAGAAGATCCCGGTTTATGGCCCAGAAGCATCACCAATGATGAAGTCAGAATATTGGTTGATCGTGGTCCTCCCTTGATAGGACGTAATTATCAATTTCCTGCTAATAAAGACAAAAGAAAATTTTCAAGTAAGTACTTTGTTAGAAAACTAGGAAATGGAGAAGAAGTGGAAAGAATTTGGCTAATTTACTCAGTTTCGAAAAATTCGGTATTTTGTTTTTGTTGTAAACTTTTCAGCAAGACTTCTACTAGTTTTTCTGATACTAGTGGTTTTTCTGATTGGCAACATTTATCCTTAGCCATTATAAGACATGAAACATCAATTGCACATAACGTTCACATGAATAAATGGATGAATTTAAAAAAAATGTTGAAATTATCTACAACTGTAAACGATCATCACTTACGGGTTTTAGAAACTGAAAAAAAGTATTGGCATGACGTTCTAGAAAGAATTATTGCAGTTGTTAAATTTTTATCCAGACAGTGCCTAGCTTTCCAAGGTTCATCTAAAACACTTTTCCAATATGATAATGGGAACTTCCTCAAAACTGTCGAGATGATTTCATCTTTTGATCCTGTGATGAGAGAGCACATAAGTCGAGTGCAAAACTCACAAACAAATTCTTTAAGAATGACCCATTACTTAGGCTACCAGATACAAAATGAAATTATTGAATTAATGGCTTCTAAAGTAAAAAATAATATTTTGGACATGGTTCGAAGCTCCAAATATTATTCAATAATTTTAGATTGTACACCGGATGCAAGCCATACAGAGCAAATAAGCCTCGTTTTGCGTTATGTCGTTCTAAATGACAGTTCTAAAAAGGTCCAAATACAAGAGAGTTTTATAGCATTCAACTCAATAATCGACTCTACAGGGGAAGGGCTATGTAATTTTGTAATGGGACTTTTGAAAAATTTAAATTTAGATATTAAAGATATGAGAGGTCAAGGGTATGATAATGGGGCCAATATGCGCGGAAAACATATTGGTTTACAAAAACGCATACTCGATGCTAATCCTAGGGCATTTTTTGTACCATGTGCTGCACACAGCTTAAATTTAACAGTAAATGATGCTGCTAAGGTTTCAAATGAAACAGTGAATTTTTTTAATATTGTACAAGAACTTTATGTATTTTTCTCTTCATCCACAAAAAGATGGGATGTTATGAAAAAGCATGTCCCTCAGTTAAATCTAAAACCCCTAAGTGATACTAGATGGTCAAGTAGGATTGATGCTATGAAACCGCTAAAGTTTCATTTAATTCAAATATGTGATAGCCTTCTAGAAATAGCAGAAAATGATACTTATAACATAGAAACTAGACATAAAGCAAATTCTCTTTTATTAAATATTCAATCTTTTAAATTTATTTGTAGTATAATAATTTGGTATGATGTTTTATTCCAGATTAATATTGTAAGCAAAATGATGCAAAGTGTAGCGATTGACATTAAAGTGTGCCAAAACTATTTAAAGAATTTAGTCGATCATTTTAAAAATTATAGAAATGATAATGTTTTCGAGGAAAATCTTGTTGAAGCTGGAAAACTAGCGGCTGCTCTTGAGATAGAGCAATGTTTTCCCCCATTAAATAATGTAAGACGAAGGTATAAACCGAAATTGTTCGATTATGAGCACACGGATGAGACACCTCAAGATCCAAAAACTGCTTTTAAAATAAATTTCTTTTTAAAAATAATTGATCAAACACTAAGTTCTTTAAATAGTAGGTTCGATATGATATCTGATTACGAAAACGTTTTTGGTTTTATTTGTGATATTTCTAAATTAAATGACGAAGATCTTTTAAAATGCTGTCATGTTCTTCAACAGAAGCTAACTGATCAGGAAAAGCAGGAGGCTGACGTGGAAGGAAATGGTTTATTTAACGAGATAAAAGCCCTAAGATTGTTTTCATTGCCTGAAGTATCAAATCCCCTTGAAATTCTTCAATATATATTTGAAAACAATCTAACTTCATCTCTACCAAATATTAGTATTGCGTTAAGAATCCTCCTCACTTGACCTGTGTCTGTTGCTTCTGGTGAGAGATCATTCTCAAAATTAAAAATAATTAAAAATTATTTGAGGTCTACCATGTCACAAGAAAGATTATCTGGTTTGGCAATCTTAGCTATAGAGCAAGAGATACTCGATAAAATAGATTTTGATAATAAAAGAATTTGCAGCGGCCAAATCTAGAAAAACGCCCATTTAATTTCTGTATCCTAATAATAAGGTATGTTTTATTTGTGATTTGTTTATTGTTTGATTTATGCCTTTATAAATAATTTAGAGAAAAATAAAGTTTTGGTTTTGAAATCTCTGTAGTTTCCTTATAAAATGAGGTTTTAATCGATTGCCTAAAGGAAAAAAATTAAAAATTAAAAAAATACATATGTTATCTAAAACTAACAGCATACTGATCTTAAGGCATTTAAGAAAGGTTTCTGATAGTTTTTTTAACTACTCTACACTAAATTCCAACAAAAACTGGACAAATTTGGGCACCCCCAATTTTTTTGCCGAGTAAGGGGCGCCAAAATATTTTTGGCACGCGGGCGTTGATAACCCTTGCGGGGGCCCTGAGTATAGAATCATTAAATAAGTCTGTTAGGAGGTAAACAACTATTTATCAAAATTGATAAACAAAAGTTTAACAGGTCTACCTCAAAACCACCATAAAAAAATTACTTGAACAGGTATCGATCCCACACTATCATTATTTCTCCTAGGCAAGGAATATTACAGAAAGTTCAAGGTATAGTTCATAGAATAAATATTTATTTACCAATAAAGGTGTAAACCAGTGTCTAAAATATCAAACGAAATCTTTACTTACAAAAATGAATTAAAGAAGTGATATTTTATTAATAAATTTGAAGTGCTGTTTTCAAATAGTAACACTAATGTAAGTGTCATTGTCAACGGTGACTCTAAACGTCAATTAATTTTAGGTATGTGGTTGCAAGGTAACGAAATGAATTATGACTGATCCATTAAAGTAATCCTTATCAAGTAAGGCTGGTTCTAATCTTAGCTTATCCTGGGAAACAAAACAAACATTTACAAACTCAACACCCTCAGCAAATCATGTACGATATAAGGTTTCTCTGCCTACCATCCATTAACGCGACTACGCCAAGACTAAACAACCTCCATAATAATTGCAATTCATTAATACAATCATAACATATACAAATATTGTAAGCCTAAACTGCTCAAATTCAATTACTCGCTGTGTATGATAAGCGTGGTAAGTAAATTTAATGTAGCAATATTGCAAATTTAATCTAATGGCTGGATTTTATCCTATTCTTATTGAAATTAGTAAATCAAAACTACAAACATGGTAATGCTGTTAGTTAAATTATGATTTGCTAAATTTAGTATATTTCCATGTTTGAACTAACCATGTAACAAATATTAGGTAAATCTAATATAAATTAGCATTTTTTAAAGGGCAGAGAAATTACGGTAGGTACCGTGTTGTAGAATTGACGGGATAAGAGGACGCATAGATTCGATTTCGTCCCCTTTGAGAGCATGTATCCTATTCCTAAGCAAAGTCTGTGCACCTGGCTGAAAACCAGTTGTCGAGCCCGGGCAGTAAGTTAGACCGTGTATGGCAATTCCGAGACAGCACAATTGAAGACTGGGCATCAAGTGAATGATTACTGGTATTTCATATTGGCCTGGCATGTTTAGAGAAACTAACCGACTAACTCCGGTAAAATGACACGGTTAAAAAAATTCCGTACAGCACAGTAATAGGACAGCAGATCTCCAATTAAATATTACTGTGTTTTTTCGTCAGAGAATCAATCTTGTTAATACTTTTATGTTTTTTCCTGAAGCTTGTTCGTTTAGGGTTCCGTGCTAAAATTAGCAAAACGGAATACTTATCAATCACTTCGGTGTCCGTCCGTTCGTCCATCCGTCCATCCATCAGTTCCAGGCGATTTTCTCTAAAACTATTCAACGTAAAAATTAAAAAATTTAGCGCAGAGGTATAGTGTGGTGGCCCAGTTATAAACGTGAAGAATAAAAATTTGAATTTTAATTCTGGGGGTTAATTTCAGGGGGAAAATTGGGAAATGGAAAAACATTCAAGGGCATCGTGCAGGGTGTCAAAGCTTATTGAAGCAAGAATTTAATAATATTTATGATGTTTTTTTTAAGCATTTTTTAAACATTTTTCGGAAAAAACTCTTCAAAATTGATGTCCCCCACCCTTCTCACTAAAAGGATCGCTTAAAAAAATCTGTAAAAAAACCACGAACATTGAAAATTAGGTGTCGATTAAGCCAACATTATAAGGATTGAAAAATTCTAGCGGGATCAATTGTTATAAACAATTTAATTGTTTATTTCCTTATAACTGCTGAACCATTAGCTTTAGAGAAAATATTTTTCGACAAAGATATTTCTCACGATGTCTCACTTTTGTCCTTACACGTGTTTCAAAATTTCTAATTTGGCTCAGTCGAAACGCTCCCCACTCATCTCCGCGCATACGCGATGTGAAACGGCGTTGGTGCCGTCGCGATAGCGATGGATAGCACGGCAAATGGACGGAGTTCGGGCGGCCAAGGTTTGCTCACGTTAAGTGGGGGGCTAATGAAAACTAATTGTGTAAGCACAGCTTGCACTAGACCGATTTTTTAATACTGATGTCAAATTTTATCTTTATACCTCTAATAGAACAGAACCTAACATGGGGTTAAAAATGTAACATCTTATTATTATAAACCTTTTTGGACAGCTTTAAAAAAGTTGCTCTGTATACATAACTTACATAAGTAAAATTTACTGCATTTTCATCGTTTAGAAATAACTTTTTCTTAGTAGTTAAACTAAAGATTAAAATTGATTTTTTCTATCGTCAAATCAAATTCGAATCAACATTCCGTATATAAATAGAAACTGCACTATAGCGTTTACAACAATTTCCTTTTATGGTCTTCAGTTAGTTATAACGCCGCTGGTATTCTTTCATTTTGTGTTACAATTTAATGATCTTCCACTTGAGAAATTTTGTTGGCTTTTAAAAATGTATCTTGGCTTTATTATTTTCCTTAGAAAATTGCTTCAGACCATTATGTTATCGAACACCTTTGCAATATTTCCTGATTGCCTTCCTTCGTACTGTTGGCTATTATTTGTTGCGCACAAAATGATATCAATCTAGGTGAAATGTAATTTAGTTTAGAAAAAGAAACAGCATATATTTTCCGACCTTTCTAATAATATTCGCATCATTTATTTTCAATATTATTGTAAACACTATGTAGCCGACGTTCTTTCAGAAACGATTCAACCCCAATGATTTAAAAATGGACTTAAGGACTGAAAATTTAAATAGACAGGTATTTTATTTAAAGAGAGACAATGTGCGACCATAAGGTATATTTCAATATATCATCCAATTTCTAGCATCCCAAATTTTAAAAGTTGTATCCCCAAATTATCTACACTTCATGGCATAATTAACATTTGTATTTATTGCATGACATTAAAATAATAACTCTGTATAATAACTATATTTTTTCTAATTTTGACCTTTGATACTTTTCAAAACCGACGATGGTAGCAGGAGGACACCTAGACCAGGATCAAAAAGAGTAGTCCTACTTTATTTTGTTTGTTATTTGACGGTCTTGTGTTTATATTGGTATAAGATGTGGTATATGGTATAGAAAACCATTTTGTTCCAAGAGGTTTGTTAGTTACTTCTGTTACCATCTCATCAGAACAAAAATAAACCTAATCCTAGGAATGAAAATTAGAGCAGTTCAACTCACTCACTACCAACACAGAAAAGAAGCTCTAGACCAAAAGGGCATATTCCTAGAGAATACCTCTCCAATAAACCTTATCAATAAATTCTTGTTCAGCACAAGTACTCGTACAAAATACCAGAAAATATTTTCGAAAGGCAATCACAACCCTTGTCCATAATATCACAAACACCGAGTTCTTTTAATTCATCAAATTATTACACACAACACTGGAAAATAATACTGAAACAACTTTTTACTTTTCGTTACCACATATTGACAATTTAACAGAAAAATTAATAAATGTTTTTAAACACACCAACATAACAATAGCGAGAAGACAAATAAAAACTATTTCTCAGAGTTACTATAGAACTAAGGCCCCTCGTGGTAATGATGAAAAATGTGGCATTGTGAACAGAGTACCTTGTAAAAATTGTAATTTGTCATACATAGGGCAGACATCTAGAAGTGTAAAGGGCGGTATCACTTCCCATATAAGTGACTGCCGTTGAGGTGTGCATTCTTGTGCCCTGCAGAAGATGTTATTGATGAAGACCATCAAATGGACTGAGAGGGTGCTGAAACGTTAGAAAATGTCAGTTCATATTATAAACGACTTTTTCTAGAAATGGTTCACATTAACCTTGAACCTAACTGCCTAAATAAAAAAAGTGACATACCAGAACTCAGCACCGTCTACAGTTACTTCCTACGTCTTGAAAGAGAAAGATATCCCAGTTTACTTGATTTTCCAGCCCCTGGTGAGTAGTAACTCAGTATAGAGAAGGGGTAATTACAGTTTTATTCTTTTTCTTTCTTTCCATATTATACCTTACTTGCTAAGTTTAACAAAATTATGACTGTTTTAAAACTCTCCGCCATTTCATCAATAATCCACGACTGCTTATTATATTTTTGGTTTATTTAATTCTCAACAACTTATGAACATTTCTACTAACCATCCGTTACCATGCGCCTATGCTTGACGAGTTTTGTCTCCCTTCTTCTTACGCCTCTGTACTTACGTGTCTTCTTTTAACCAATAGTTGCAGAGCATGAATGTCGGGTATAAACCCAATTTTGCAATAGCCAATTTCCTGTCGCGTTTATTCTTCTAAAGCGCGGGAGTTTTCCTTTCGGTTTTCCTCATAACGTGGAATGTAGTTGTGTAATAGAGGATGGAGACGGATCTTGCATTTTCGCATGGAGATTTCTGTTTTTAGTTTAACTGCCCACTTTGGTGAGTTCTTTTATTATGAAAATTGTTAGGTTAGATTTTACTAAATTAAATTGATTTTTGTTTTGTAGAAGTCCTGAAGAAGAGAAAATGGGAAGAAAAGAGTTTTACTCCTTAGTTAAGGCCACCTTCCAAGACTGCATCCCCACTACTCCAGTTTTGAATGTATACATAGTATTATTTTATTACTTATGTTTTTGTCAGTTTATTTTTTTATGAAATAAAAAGTGTTTGTGTTTTGGTAGTAAAGTAAAATAACTGAAAGTAGTAAAACCACGTCATTGAGTAAATAATGTGAAAAATAACTACCTTTTTAAAATAAATTTTATAACGTCCGGATTTTGTCCGGATTTTTTTATAAACTTGTTCTGGCTAGAAAATCTTTGATCTAGTAACCCTAGATGAAGAGAACGAAATAAGTACGAATAGACTACAACAATTATCGTCAAGAACATACTTGCTTCTGTCATTTTCATGCTCTCATCTTGTAAATCTACTTTATTGATCCAGATCAACCGCGAGCAATCTAAGAGCAGTGAGAGCGGACCGAAGTTGCCCGATTTTTTAATGAAACACGCCCAGCTGTAAATCGTCGAACGGTTTCGTTTCAACGGAACATAAAAATAGTCGTTCGAATTCTCTTATATAGACCCAAGAGTGGAAAAGCGATGAATGGAGGATGCTCTATGTCTGGTGCGAGTAAAGCGGGAGATTTTTGGTATATTCCGGGAGAAGGGTGATTAATAAAATTAAGGCTCGAAATCAAGGAAAATCCCGAAATTCCGGAAGGGTTGGCAACCCTACTCAACACCTATGTTATGATAGTAATTTTTTTTTATTTGTTGCTACGGGATAGCCGGTAAAATGTTTTATAAGCTTAGTACAAGACTAAGTAGTGTAGTAATGCTTGACTCACCAAATTAAAAAATGTGCGCTGAAAAGCATATTTTTGCCCTATTTTATTTTTCGGTAATGTTACCGTTCATTTTTATTATATGATGGAATTTTTATTACAGACGAGAATATCGGACAGTTTTACTGTAGCTGATACCTTTCTACAAAACCTTAAACTCGATTTGTTAAAACACGTGACGCGTTTTTCAATTTTGCTCCCGACCGCAAAAATGTAATATGGAATTTCATGAACTAGTTTTAAAAGATTTAAGCATATAGGTACATAAATTTCTGTTTGAAAGCTCGAGACGACGTGCCTTGTACCAGGAATTATCTTTTAGAAAATTCTGTACGGATTTCTTGTAGCTTACAACTTTCCAGGAACTAGTGGTTTTTACCTTTTTTGATTTAGATCTTTTTAAGAAATTTATGCCCTTCTAAAATGTTCTATAAGCGCTAATACATGTTGAACAACGTGATATACAATTTTATGTTGTTTGACGAGCAAACAATCTGAACTTTTCTTTTTATTGTAACGTTCGTTAGTGTTATACAGGGTGTTACAAAAAATGTTAAGAAATTTTAAAGGCATATTCTACATCTAAAAATGTGAAAATAAGTTTATATAAACATGGATCCCCAAACGCTTCTTTTTTGAGATACAGGGTGTTAGGCGGCGGTAGCTCAGTATGAGCTGGAGAGAAAAAATGGAATTTTGTATCATCCACAGGTGGTGATTAACACCGAAAAAAAGCGGGTTCCCAATTGCGTTAAACAAAGCGGTATCAAAGAGGACACTGAAACGACTTACCTCTTGGTGTCTTGATCTAGCTCGGCTATTCCAGCGGTGCTTCGCAAGGTACCTTTGGAGGCCGCTACAACACAGTTATTTCGACACAGTTACATAAATCGTTCACTACACTGGACGGGTGTAAAAGCGTTACCCATAGGGGGTGCAATTCACTCAACTTGTGAGAAATAGCGAAAAAGGCGAAAATATGCGTGAGTTCCTTCTCGGGGTGAAGGTTGTACTTCTACTGTTAAACTCAAGAAAACGTATGCGCGATTCTCCAAGCCGTTCAGTGTCTAGTCCACTCTTATTAGAGACTTAACGCAATTGGAGAAACATATGAAAACGAAACATTCTCCCCGGCCAAAATGGATTGTTGAAGACAATACATTTTAGGAGGCTCTATCGATTAAGCGAGATTGAAAAAAAAAATTAATTTAGATTAAATAGGTACTTAGAAAATAAATTTGCATTAGTATGCCGCAGTCACAACAGTGTTAAAAAAATCCATATTGGCAGCAAAAAACCAATGCAAGAGAAAAAAAATTAAAATTAAATATTCAGCGAAAATAAACTATATACAAAAAATCCCTTTTAGTCGATAGGAAGAGGGCACAACTTGACTAGAGGTCGTTTCAACGTGCCACTACCGGTTTTTACACTTGCGACACGCGTAACACCATCTTCCCCTGCATTCAGGGAGAGAATACGTCCCAACGACCATTGAGGAAGTTTGAAAGGGTCACCAAAATCGGCACCAATGTGAGAAAAGGCTTTAGCTTGACAAATTCTAGAACCAGGTAGATTGCCCATGGGAGGCTGAGATGATTTTCGTTTCGTCTTCCAGCATGTTATACATTTACTTATTACAGAATGTATGGCTCATTTGGGACAAAGAATCCAAAAGTGCTGAGCTAGCAAAAAATGTAGGGTGCTAAGACCTGCGTGTACATGTTTTTCATGAAAATGTTTGATGACCATGGTGGTCAGGGGAGATTTCCTAGGCAAAAGCATAGGATGCTTAGCACTATAGGCTAAAGTGGAGTAGTTTAGACGGCCACCAACACGCAATACACTATGACTGTCCAAAAAGGCTCCAAGTTTGCGGAAAGGTTTGGAAAAAATTTTACTATTAAACTCATCTTCAAAATAAATTTCTTGTGTGCGTTTCACGAGAACAAAAAGAGTGTTTGTTAGTTCATCGACCGAGAGCGGTCCTGAAACTCTCAAAGCGCGCGGTTTGGCGTTTTTAACAAAGCGTAAAATATAAGCGAGAGTGCGTTGTATGAGGAAAAAGGAAGAATGATCTTCAACAAGACTGCCAAGAAAATTCTCAGCAGAAGGAAAGACAGCATAAACGTGGTTTCTTTCTTCCGTTTTACCTACAGTTTCAAGAACATTATAATCAAAAGGCGTATCCGGTATATTAGTCGCAAAACTTGCGCTGTCCCGTAAAAAGGTCGGTCCATAAAACCATAAGAAATTGTGCAACAAGTCTGACGGAAATAATCCTCTAGAAGCGACATCTGCGGGGTTGTCTTTGGTAGGAACAAAATGCCAAGAAGCGGGAGATAACTTTTCTTGAATATAGGCCACACGGTTTGACACAAAAGTCTTCCATCTGTGTGGAGATGACCGAATCCAACTGAGAGTGATTTGAGAATCCGACCAAGCGTAAATTTGTTCAAATTTAAGGGCATTTTTATAAACATTTAGAACATACGATAAAAGTTTGGCCAAAAGAACAGCTCCACATAGCTCGAGTCGTGGAATGGTAATACTTTTAAGCGGAGCTACCTTGGTTTTTGAGCAGAGAAACTGCGTGGCTATACTGCCATCAGACTGAATCCTACGTAAGTAGACAACCGCAGCATAGCCTTTTGATGAGGCATCACAAAAGCCATGTAACTGGTGAACATCGTTATCATCCGACAAAATCCATCGGGGAATTTGGAGCTGTGATAAGAGCGGAAGTTCTAAATTATATTGCCTCCAGGTTCGAACAATGTCGTCTGGAGGACTTTGATCCCAAGAAAGTCCAAGCGACCAGAGGTTTGACAGAAGTATTTTATTATAGAAGGTCAGCGGGGCTAAGAAACCGATTGGGTCAAAACATCTGGCTAGTTCAGATAACATGTTACGTTTTGTGCATGGGCGGTCTAAAGGAGAGATTGAAAATGAAAAGCAATCCTTTGTTGAATTCCACTGCAAACCTAAGATTTTTAAAGAGGCATCAGTACTTTCGTGCTCGAATGAAATAAGATTTTGATTTAAGTATTCTGAAGGTAAATCCTCCAACAAAGGAAGGCAATTACTGGACCATTTTCGAAGTTCAAAACATCCCCGCTTAGCTTCTTCGAGATTAGAAGCTCCGGTAGTTACGTCGTCGACAAAGGTATGGTTGCGAATAGCGTAAGACGCGTTTGGAAAATGTGAACCTTCATCGTCAACTAACTGACGTAAAGTACGAAGCGCTAAATATGGAGATGGGCTTAACCCATACACTAAGGTTACCAGGGAATATTCTTGTAGAGGTTCCTGTGGTGAAAACCTCCAAACAATGCGTTGATAATCATATTGAGTAGGATTTACTAGAATCATCCTGTACATCTGTTTTATATCGGCACAAATCACATATTTATGACAGCGAAAATTTAGCAGAATATTTACAATATCAGGCTGAAGTTTAGGGCCAGTCAATAAGTGATCATTTAGAGACATTTGATTTGGTAGTTTGGCAGAACCATTAAAAACAACGCGGAGTTTAGTCGTTGGACTATCCGGGCGTAAAACGCGGTGATGAGGGATGTAGTAACTAGTCAGTGAGATTTCGGAATTGAAAACTAATTTCATATGCCCAAGCTCTAAGTACTCTTTCATAAATTCACAATATTGAGAGTATAAGTTCGGTTGCTTTAAAAGACGGCGTTCCAGAGATAAAAATCGATTGATAGCGAGCTCGCGCATACCTGTAAACGATGGCGAGTGATCTTTAAAAGGTAAAGTCACTATATATCTACCATCCTGATTACGCGCACGCGTAAGCATAAATTGATCTTCGCATCGTTTGTCATCTGGGGACAACAATGTGGTAGGAGCGGGGATAGATTCAATTTCCCAAAACTTTTTAATAGTAGAATCGATTGACGATTCAAAGTTGTTGCAAAAAAAGGATAAAGTTTCAGAAAGATTTTGCTTATGTTTACCCATTAGTACGTAACCAAAAAGGGTATTAATAGCGGAGGGTTCAGTGTCTGTTTCAGGAATGTGAGAATCTAATAAAATTTTTGAAAATATATCGGCACCTAACAAAGCATCAATTTTGCCAGGGCGATAAAAATTAGAATCAGCGAGATTCAAGTTGCGAAGGTGCGACCAAGTGTTAATATTAATTTTTTGACTAGGCAAATTATCGCATATTGTTTGTAAAACTATAGCGTCAGTATAAAAACTAATATTAGCGTTGCCAAAAGGGCGAATTTTAAGCGGTACAGTACCGTTATTAGATTTTACGAGCATAGGACCAAGTCCCTTAATTTCAAAGTGACCCTGATCTTGTCGCAAACCTAACCGCGTCACGGTACTTTGCGTGATAAAAGAAGGCATGCTTCCTGAATCCAATAAACATCTCATCGATTGAAAACAACCTTGGTTATCCAAAACTTCAACAACCGCGGTAGCTAAGAGAACAGAAGCGTGTTGATGCAGCATTCCTGCACCCACAAATGAGGAAGAACTTTCTGAACGATTGTTTGAGGACAGTGATTCAGATAATGTCTGTGGCGGCGAGAGCGAATTAGAAGTCGGCCCGGAAAGCGGTAAGTGAAGCGGCGGCGGCGGTGGAGGCGTTATCAAAGAACTGATACTTTGACTGGAAGAAGATGGATTCAATCTAGGAAGATGTAACAGGGAATGATGGCGTTGACTGCAAGTGCGGCAAGTCATAACAGATTTGCAAGTTTTTATAGCATGTAGATTACTTAAACAATTAAAACAAACATGATTATTGCGGCAAAAATTAAAACGTTCTTGTGGTGATTTCTTCTTAAACTGCGGACAATGATATAAGACATGATTTTCTTTGCATAAAGTGCATTTTAAGCTTTTATTTTTAGCACTATCATGAGTCAAAAAGGTGCGTGTATTTTGCGTTTTAGGCTTTAATTGCGACAAATTTAACGTATTGTAGGCTATACAACACTTTTCTAGAAATTTTTCTAATCCTTTTAACTTCGGTACCTCATTAGAGCTATGGCTTAATTCATATTTAGTGGCAGTATCGCCATCCAGTCGTTTTAAAAGCATCATAACTATAATGAAATCCCATTCTTCTGTAGGAAATCCTAAATTTTTTAGAGCGCTTAAATTTTCAGAAAAGGTGTCTAGCAATTTTCGTAAACCGCTGGCGTTTTTAGAAGTCAAAGGCTGCGTATTTTCTAGAGTTTGCCAGTGCTCTTGAGCACGAAGTCTTTTATTTGAATAACGTTCTACAAGAATGTCATAAGCAGTCGTATAATTAGATGCTGTCATAGGCAAAGCGCGAACAAGTGCGAGCGGAGCGCCCTCTAATGACGAAATTAAATAATGAAATTTTTCAACATCAGATAAATCACTATTAGAGTGAACTAAAGCATTAAAAAGATCAATAAAAGTCACAAAATTTTTATAATCCCCTTTAAAGATAGGAATAGTAATTTTAGGTAAACGCGCCTGCGACACAGCGCCTGGGTTCGAACATTGACGTGATAAATTATTAATATGAGCTTGATTAATATGAAATAATTCCATATAAATTGTCTTAACAGCAAAGAAATCACTGAGAAATCCCTCATATACAGTATTTTCAATATTCAGATCGGCCTGATCGTCGCCTAATAAAATTGAAATAATGTCCTGATGGAATCTAAGAAACTCTTCTTTAAGGGCGTCAAGATCAGCACCTCTTACTTTAAATAGATTTACAATAGATTGATCTGTTTTAGCACGCTGAGCAAGATTAAGCAAAATTTGAATTTCCGACAGGCAATTATTCCTTTGGTACCTATCTTTTTCACTTTTTTAAGACTAGCTTCAGCCATTGTTAGATAGTTAAATTAAATGCAAAACAAAGTGGCTGTTAATATAAAATTAAATAGCGGTAATTTAAAAAAGTCTGCGAAACTTCTCTAATAATACTAACTTGGAGTTAGAATAACTAGTTAGGGATAAAAGGTACCCTGTAAAAAGAACAGACAGTACTGAATCGTCTTCAAAAAGCTGCAAAACCAAAAATTATTGATCTTTATAGTACTCAATAACTTATACCTGACTTACAATAGATAACTGGAAGATATCCAACAGTTTACCCAAGACTTAAAATCCTTATAAACAAGATTAGCGATAAGTCTTTTTTATCCAATGCTACGACTACTTATTTCTATACGGCATAAAATGGCGATAATACAAATGCAAATTTATTTTATTTATAATTAAAAAATTTTTAATAACTTTTCGAAAAATGAGACCTTACTTTCGAAATTTTTACTTAAAAATGTGTAGAATTAACATTTAGAAGAAAATCACAACATGCAACGTTTTTAAGAAAATATCTTAAAAATTAAATTATATTAAATTTTCGAAAGTTAATAGAAATCCGTCGTCGAAGGACCAATGTTAGGCGGCGGTAGCTCAGTATGAGCTGGAGAGAAAAAATGGAATTTTGTATCATCCACAGGTGGTGATTAACACCGAAAAAAAGCGGGTTCCCAATTGCGTTAAACAAAGCGGTATCAAAGAGGACACTGAAACGACTTACCTCTTGGTGTCTTGATCTAGCCACGGCTATTCCAGCGGTGCTTCGCAAGGTACCTTTGGAGGCCGCTACAACACAGTTATTTCGACACAGTTACATAAATCGTTCACTACACTGGACGGGTGTAAAAGCGTTACCCATAGGGGGTGCAATTCACTCAACTTGTGAGAAATAGCGAAAAAGGCGAAAATATGCGTGAGTTCCTTCTCGGGGTGAAGGTTGTACTTCTACTGTTAAACTCAAGAAAACGTATGCGCGATTCTCCAAGCCGTTCAGTGTCTAGTCCACTCTTATTAGAGACTTAACGCAATTGGAGAAACATATGAAAACGAAACACAGGGTGTTTCATATTTTCTTTTTTAAATGTTTTTTATAAGTAGATTTAGAACATGTATTGAAGCACGAGGAAGCCATTTCCAGCATCTGCTATAAACTTAAATCAAAAAGCACTGTTTCCTGAACAAAAAATATATATAAAAAAATCATTTTCATTATTTGTTTTTATTGTAAGAAATAAATTAATTTTAATCTCGAAAGCGTCAGAGCGAAAAATTTTAAGAAATATTGTTCACGCAGAATTAATTGGGCTTTAAGAAAACGATATCCATTTTCTAAAAAAAAAACAGTGGCGTGCCATTTTTTTCGCTAAAAATGAAGGCTTACCAGCACGCACGCTACTACGCAAGTACATTAGAAAATAAATTTTTGCACGTAAATGTACCCTCTCATTACATACTGGCGTGTGCCAAAATTCATGTCAATGTCTTAATGCATTTTCGAGAAATGAAAAAAAAAACATTTAAAACAGAAAATATTAAACACCCTGAATCTCGAAAAACAAGCATTTGAAGATCCATCTTTACTTAAACTCTTTTTTATATTCTTAGATGTAGATCTTGCCCTAAACATTTCTTAACATCTTTTTGTAACATCCCGTATTTTCAAATAGTTCAATTGCTGATCAATTTTTTTTATATTTGCGAGCATGAGCAAATGAAACGCGTAAATTAGGGAGAGCACGAACTCAACATAGAAGTGTCTGTCATACCGTCGAGTTTGTGACTTTTGAGCTGTCATTTGTCCGACATGACATTTCTGGTCAGCTGGGTTGATGAGAGGCCACTATTTTAGAGGAAAATAAAATGTTGTTTCATCCCTCTTGCTTAAACAGATACTTCTTTATTAGGGAGGAACTCTAAAAAGGTGAGTAGGGTCGATTTTTCTCATTTTTATTATATGCAGTGTGTCCATGGATGGGGAGGAAAAAAACTTCATCATCGATTTTACGAAAAAAGTCATTCATCCATAAAAAGTACTGCCTGTCCAAAAAATGAGTTTACCATATAAAAATTTTAGATTAAATATACAGGGTGTTAATAAATTGGGAAAACATGAAAATGCTTCAGGAGAGAAGTATCATTATTTAGTGTTTTAGGCAAAATTTTTATAAAACAAAGTTGTTTATAGCCTAAAACAAAGACTAAATTCAAAATTTGAAATACACATTTTAAGATTTAAATTTGGAATAATAAAAGCGATTTTATGGAATTACATTGCATTTGACAAAAAAAATCAAGATAGTCTATTTAGTTAACGTCAATGCTACGTCAGCATCTTATTTGGTCTGTCAGTATTTTGATTTCATGACGATATTTTCAATAGCTATTTACCTAACAAGTGCGGAAAATGAATTTTTCCGCACGAGTCTGCCGTTCACCGAACGACGCGTAGCGGAGTTCGGTGAAGCAGCCGAGTGCGGAAAAACATTTTCCGCAAGTGTTAGGTACAATAGTTTTTCTACGAGCGTGAGGAAAGTCAACAGAATTAATCAAAAGTTGAGATATTTTTATCTGATTATAAGTGCTTATAGTTTATTTAGAAACATATTTTATTAGATTATTGATAAAGTAAACATAAAGTAAAATATTATTAACAATAATAGTTACATGTCAAAATCTAATACCTAATTATTTATATTATAATTTATTGTAAAAGTACAATTATTTGCAATATCCTCTTTATCAAAACTTGTAATGGCCTTCTTTACCGCTCCATTTGCAAAAGATCTCGTATTCTTTTTCATATCTTCTCTTTGATTTTTCTGGTAACAGGTCCGTTTTCACATTTTCTGCTATCAGAAGAATCTCATCGGGAACTCCCTCGCTGTTATTTTCATCGATTCCCTCGAGACAAATATTCATTTTTAATGAGGATTCACTTATTCACGAGCAAAATATTTTAGAAATGCACTGACAGTTTTCTGACAAGAAACAAACAAAAATGAAAGTAAATAGCTGGTTAGTTACACATGGTAACTAAAGCATTTCGCAACCACCATAATATACCGGCTTATTATTAATTTGATATATTGAGGTGGAAAATTATTTCCACACGGTGCGGAAAATTATTTCCACACGGTGCGGGAAAATTAATTTTCCACACTAAAATGTGTGTGGAAAATTCAATTTTCCGCCCGCTCGTAGAAAAAAATGTTTACCTAAGAAGCTATGTAAAGTAAATTTAAATTTTAGAATTTTTATTTCAAATTTTGTATTGAGTCTTTATTTTAGGTTATAAACAACTTTCCTTTATAAAAATTTTGTATAAAATAATAAATAATGGCACTTCTCTCTTGAAGCACTTTCATCTTTTATTAATTTATTAACATCCTGTATATTTCATCTAAACTTTTTATATGGTAAACTGATTTTTTGGACAAGCAGAACTTTTTATAAAGAATGACTTTTTTCGTAAAATCAATAATATTGTTTCCTCTTTTCCATCCATGGACAATTTTATTTGGACGTGCATTCTAACCTATAAGCTCATTTTAGGAAAATTCAGTTAATTTATTTAGTAAACTTATTTTATTGAGTCACGGCGTTTCGAGATCTACCTTCTTGGTGATATTTTGGTGGTGATTAGTTTTTTGTTAGTAAGAAATCTGGGACATGTGTTCCGGTTGGGTCTAAGCCTCCTGAAGAAGACTAGTGAGGGAGTGCGCTCCACTCTTTACTCAACAGACTCTTCTTGGTGTTTCAAGGAATTTTGAACAACCAGCCACAAGGTAAGTACCTAATTTTATAATCGTTTATTATAGCCGAATGCTCAGAATAGCCATATTTATATTAACAAAAACGAATTTAAGATAGTGTTGTGTTATAGCACTGTAAAGGCGTTGCAACTTCCTCGAGCTAAATAGAAAATTATGAATTTATTTTATTATTTTTAGCTCGTATTCCACAAAGCATTTTCTCTTGAAATTAAACTTTTAATTTACTTTTAACGTTGTTTCATTATGTGCACTTTTTAAATCTAATTACAGGAGCTTTAATTTGGACAATGGGTTATTCGATATAAACTGCTGGCCACTCGAACTTACACATAGAGATTTTTAGGCAAAATTTAAAGTTCAATATTTTCAACAGGAATGCAAATTTTTTAACGCGTCTTGCAGATTTTAAGAGCTAGTTTTTTTCGGATTAAGCTGCATGACGTATATTTATCGCAGGACTATAGGTTTATTATATACGGGGTGATCAATGAAGTCATGCAAAAAATCAAAAAGTTTGTATGAGTGAAATTTCCGCAAGAAATTTTTTTGGTCATTGCAATATGGTTCGTTACTAAGGTAACATCAATATCTCTAGACGATTTTGTCACTTTTTGGATTAAGGCCCTTAGGTCTTGTATACACTACTAAACATAAAATTTGGGTAGCAAAATTTTTAAAATGCTATAACTTGACATTGGATTGACGGTTCTTGATGATTTTTACGGATTTGGAATCCTTATTTCACGTAGATTTTCTATAATCTAAGCATTTTATTTGAGAGTTGAAATATACAGGTTGAAATTTACACATTATACCGGGTCGATAATAGACAAAAACGTAGCGACAAGAACAAGTTTATTACATTATATTCTACAATATACAAGATTGGTTAACAACGGCCAAAAGTCAATTCTTACAAAGTTTCTAATTCTAAACCTAATTTAAAGGTTCCTGCAATCCCTAAAAAAACCCGGCAAATATCAATGGAAAATTGCCAAGTGTCCTATCTTTAAATATCTAATCTTTGGTAATAATTTATAGACAAAGAACTCTATAAAACTGAATGACTCTTTGAGACAATAAACTGGGGTGAAAGTTTTGGACAGAACAGTGAGAAGGACATTAAAAAAAAACAACTTGAGGTGAGAATTTATTTTTACAAAAACTTAAATAATGCCAAACCGTATAGCGCGTCGTACACTAAGTTTTTGTCTGTTATCGACCCGGTAAAATGTGTAAATTTCAACCTGTATATTTCAGCCCCCAAATAAAATGCTTAGATTATAGAAAATCTACGTGAAATAAGGATTCCAAATCCGTAAAAATTATCAAGAACCGTCAATCCAATGTCAAGTTATAGCATTTTAAAAATTTTGCTACCCAAATTTTATGTTTAGTAGTGTGTACAAGACCTAAGTGCCTTAATCCAGAAAGTGACAAAAATGTCTAGAGATATTGATGTTACCTTAGTAACGAACCATATTGCAACGACTAAAAAAATTTTTTGCGGAAATTTAACTCATACAAACTTTTTGATTTTTTGCTTGACTTCATTGATCACCCCGTATATAATAAACCTATGGTCCTACGACAAATACACGTCATGCAGCTTAATCCGAAAAAAACTAGCTCTTAAAATCTGCAAGACGCGTTCAAAAATTTGCATTCCTTTTGAAAATATTGAACTTTCAATTTTGCCTAAAAATCTCTATGTGTAAGTTCGAGTGGCCCGCAGTTTATTTATTTTACTGTAAGTGGCGCCAAATTAAACATGTGTTTAGTGGCCCATATCAATGATGTTAAGAAGTGTACATTTATTTTTGGTTAGTACGTTGATTGATCATTAGATAGTGGCGTTAATAAACTAAAATTAGTAAGTTAGTAGTAGTTAGGTAACAATAGGGAACAATTATGTCATATTTGGGAGACACATCGAGCAATACAGATTGGTTCGAACTGGAAAAAATCGCTCGAAATCTACACACTGACGCTAACAGGATTGAATACACTATTCTGCGTTAGAGAATGTTTGTTATCAAGTTTTAGCTTAGGGTAGGGATGCCCATAAATTACAAAACATCGATACCTACTGTATTTAATTGATATATCGAAAAAGATATATCGATGTTTTCGATACATCGGTATTTTATTCGATACATCATTTAAATACATGGAATATTACTAGAGACAACACATTTTATTGAAAAAAAGATAGTATTGCGAAATGTCTGGTCAAATATAATAATTGACTTGTTCGGTCAATTTAATCGGTAAATTACCGGTCAAATAGTGGACTTTTTTAAATATTTAAATAAACTGTGTTTTTAACATTGAATTTGCTAAGAAATTTTATTGAAAAAAATAGGTAAAAACTCATATTTTGTAAATCAAATAAGACACAGAGACAAAAACGTAAAATTGTTTTTTTTTTTATCTAAGACTTCCCACGTAGACTTTAAGCCTAAGTACTAACGTACCGTGGTTGCATGATTGAAGCATTTGACATTGCAGAACTTACAAAAGCAATATTTTTTACCACCCCACTCTTTCTTTGTAAAAAATTGCGTTACCATATTTTCCTTTTTCGCCATTTTTCTTTTCTTGTAAAATGTGTGAAGTCATTTTAAAAAAATCAAAATAATATCGATAATCTTAAAATATTAAAATTTACGTTTTTTTATAGGTTATGTGCATATCAGATTCAGATACGTATTACTACTATATATAGCG
Source organism: Philopedon plagiatum (assembly GCA_963971165.1). Classification (NCBI taxonomy): domain Eukaryota; kingdom Metazoa; phylum Arthropoda; class Insecta; order Coleoptera; family Curculionidae; genus Philopedon; species Philopedon plagiatum. The sequence continues at coordinate 26,391,772 of OZ020190.1, forward strand.
AACGATGAAAAAATGATGAAGCAAAGACGAAGCCTTTGGAAACACATGCCGTCCTGAACATCCCTCATAAACAACAACGTGATTGCCCAGCCAGTGAACTCGATACTACGTACCGCCCAGCTAATCAAAACACGAAATATGACAACATGGCCGCCCGCGCCTGTCATATTCAAAAGTTCAAATTTGAATCTGACAAGCCTTCGATTTGGCTGTAGCGTTATTTTGTGAATAATCTAATAATCTTTAATTTAACTTATAATAAAATATCAGAAAAACCTGTAAGTATAAATTGTTATATTCATTAAAGTACAATATTGAAATAGAGTTAATGATATTTTAGATAGAAAATGAGATCTTGTTTCGCATGTCGACGGTCAGTTGAGAAAGACAAAGTGATTTTGCATAGGTAGGTAATTAATTATTTAAAAAGATTTTGATTTTAATTATAGTGTATTATATAAAAATTAATAATTACAATAAATTATACTTACCTATTTTGAGTTTTAATTCGAGCTTAAAGAATGTGTTTTTGTTTAGATTTCCAAACGATGCCTGGCTTTATTGACATAATGTTCTTACCCGTTTTGCCTCAAAATTTCAAATTGTAATTAAAAATGATGTCTTCACTCTTCAGTTTACATTCTTGTGAAGACTATACGTCGCTGAAATAAATAATTGTTTCACTTCTTGCTGCTTAAAACTGGCATTATCGGTATATTATTAGCTATGTCATTATCGTAAATAGGATAATACTTAACTTTTAATACCCTTTTCACAAATAGAAACACATTTTTCTTTACTTTTGAAATGTAAAAAGACGAAAAGGAAACCGACAAGCTCGCATTTTAAACTGCTGTCAGAACTGACAGTTATAGTCCCGTCAAAAGTTCTGGTACATCACTGCTTCAAATTTTTACAACGGGTAGATTGGATGCTAACAATATAGTAGTAACGTATATGGTCAGATTTAAATAAATGTTGGGAAATTTAAAAATAATAGTTTTTTCGGTCAAATTGAAAAATGTCCGGACAAAATATCAATTGGACTTGTCCTTGTCGATCAAATATAAATGGTAATTCACCGGACATGGACAATCGTCCCTCAATCCTAAAAAAAATGAAATGAGCATTTTATAAAAACAAACCCATTACACTTCGGAAACTATAGGTAAAAAAAAACTAATAATAATATATCATAATATATAACAAGTTAGAGAAAGCTGGCCAGTTAATTTATACCAGTGCCATGTAATACAATACACACACATAACAAGTTGGAAGTGAAAGTTAAAAATGTTAATAAAAGATTATAATTTCCAAAACTTCTTATCAATGCTACTTAGAAATAATAATTTTAAAAGATTTTTTCTTTTTAAGCGATTTCTTGTTTGCGTCAACGTTTGCCCAGTCTTCCAGAAAAGCCTCTCAGAAGGAACGATCCGAAGTAACTTTTATTTTACACTACAGTAGGAAAATCAACATTTTAAATTTTCGATATACCTATAGGCAATACATCGATGTCTTTCGATACATGGCAACAAAAATATCGATGGAAAAACATCGAAAATCGAAACAAAAATATCGATATTTTCCATTCATCGATACTTAGGGACTGGTTTAGTAAGCTTAATACTGGAGTGGAAGGTAATGTCGTAAAAATTTTGGTATTCGCTGTCAACTTAGATAATTCTCTATTTGTTATTAGAGCTAGAAAAAGACTCGTAAGCAAAATGGAATCTTATTCCATTTATCAAGGTTTACAAAAAAAAATAAGACAGTACAGGGTTCCATACAATCGGGGTTGTTTGTTATGAACATCAAGTGCTCGGAATATCTCTGCTAGTTTGAAAGTTAATATTAGATTTTAAATTTAAGTTACAGGTAAAATAAACCCATTGCTCGAAATTAAAGGTGCTGCAAAAAAAGTTATTTTGCTTCCACAACTGTTTTCATCTTAATTTACATAATTACGAGCCCAGGGTTTGTTATTTCCAAGCGTGATCGAGCGAATATGTCGACGAAAAATGACGATTTTCTCACAAAAACTAAAAAACCCTATTTTTAACATGCAAATTAAGTTCGTACTCGGATTTATTCGTATGCGACTGAGACAAAACTGTCGAAAAATTATTAAAATGGCAAGTTTAAATGATTTAATTCATTTAAATGCAATTGAAGCGATAGAAGACACTGAAAGATTGGTTGATAGGCCAAACAAGATTTAGAAGCAATTTATAGATCTTCTTGAACGGCTGTCTGATAAACAATTTGTTAAGCTATATTGACTGACGAAACCGTTAACCATACAACTGATTGATGTGCTGATGCCCCACTTTTGCCATCCACAACAGCATCTTATTTTTGTCGTTAATATTTTTAATGTGCGATTTTCTTTTGACAAACCCTTCTACATACAATGGTTATGCTGTGCAATATTATAAATGTTACATTAAAACAATGCAAAATGGTAGCTGACAAAAGTTTTGTTGTCAGCTATCACCTTATATAAATCCCCGTTAGACAACAATACATGATGTTGTCAGTGTGACAAGTCTTCGAATTTGCTTCGAATACGAACATTTATCATTCGAATACATTCGAATGCGAACTAATTCATGTGAACTTAAAAATACAAGCCCTAGATATAAAATGAGTTAAACTTATTCCAAACACTAGTATATTAAGTATTAGGGTCAGTACGTGTTCTTTACTGGTAAAAGATGTTTTTGGAGATCGGGACGAAGTCGAGATTCCCAAAACATCCGAAACCAGTAACACTTACTAACCGCAGTGTAATGACGTTTTTTGTACGCTCAAATATTGAGTAAATCAATTAAAAAATGCTTTAAAAAATACGAGGTGTTCGGAAAATGCGTCAGAAAACTTCGTGATTCTACGTGGTAACATAAAAGTAGTAGCCCATGTAACGAAAATTCAAAATCACAATATTTTCCGAGTTACAGCCAAAGTCCAATTTTTTTATTATTTTTAAGATAATTAGATTATTTCTTAACTAATAAAATTTATACTTTGACACAGAGATTCAGCTTGGTATTTTATATTATTCTGTTACAGAAATTTTTCTTTACTGTGCCACTAGAGGACACTTTACCTAAAACCCAAATTGTATCTTTCTCATATGGTTGTTGTTTTGACAGATATTGCATATTTTACAGATAATATAATACCAAAGAAATAAGGTACTCGTTATCCGAGTCGATAAACCTCACTGTTTAGTCGCAAATTAGAATCAAAGATTTTATTATCGTTAAATCAGTTTTTCCAATGGAGGCAAAAAGTCAAGTTACTATGGTAAAAAAACCCAATCGAAATGTTATTTGACAGACGAAGAATAAATAATAAGTAAAACTTCCTTCGGTGTTAGTAAAGTCTTGAAATTAGTGAATATATTCTTGAAAATAACACGGTTTTTACTTATTTACGAAATGGCTCCAGAATAATTAAATACTGAATATCGTGACATGCATTTTTGCCATGAGAGAATTAATTTAGTGTCAAGTCTTTCTTTTAATGAAATAAACTTAGAAATAACTAAAAACAAATAATACATTGTTATTGGATATATAGGGGGCTCTTATCAAAACCTTACCTCCATCTTACTGTAAACTATAACAGCTGATAGTTGTCGACATTAAAAGACATCAATTTAACTAAACACTAGTATATGTACAGTTATTTACATCTTTACATAACACAACTCTTGAGTCTGACAGTTGTAATACAAATGTTCATTTTCACGTTTCGAGATTTTACTCCTTATTTTGGCACTTGACCGAAAGTATTATTTGAGCGCTGGTGGCTCGAATAGAGAGCAAGAATTTGCCTCTTAGATTATGTGCTTTTGACCCGAAAAGGACAGGACTATGCCTTTATAAATAGGGGATTTCTGATGATCCGAATGGGGGGTACCGTGACCCGAAAACAGGGCTTTGCCTGGAGAAAATGAGAGGTTATGTGACCCGAGAAAAAGACAGAGGACTTTTTCCCGCACTCACTTTTCACACCGACTTTGTGTGAGCGTGTTTGGCCATACGTTTGAGCGACTTTGTTATGTCGCTAGCGTCGACGCGACGCGGCTATCTTGCTCTGAGTTAACTAGCTAACTAACTCTTGCTCCGTCGGCAATGAAGTTGAAATGAAATGTACCATCTTCGGGGACCGGCCTTGACCAATTAGAGTTAATTTGGAAATGACGCGTGGGAATTATATTTTAGCTGATATTATTCTATTAGTTAGCAATTAGGAAGGGCTGATCGTTGATACCTCGGTACGACGAGGTGAAGAGATAGGGGATAGGATATCTGTAGCCATGTTTGCTGGATGTTTTATGCATGTATTTTAGAACGCTAAAGCAATAAAACTAAAAGATCAGAGATTTTATAAGGAAAATAAGTTTTTGAAGTTTCGCCGACAAAGGTGCCGGTTTGGCATAAATAAATTGAAGGAAAGATTTTCTGTAGATATTTTCTCCGAAATGGGCTTTGTGTGTAGCCGACTACTACGTATTTAAATGCAAGTTAAATAAACGAGAGGCACGAGCTTGAGTTTTATTATTTGAAAGGGATTATATACCTGCTTGGTTATTAATATTTATTTGGAAATGAAAATATAAATACAGAAATTAAACGAACTGTTGGGTTTCCCCAACAGTTATCGTTGTTATTTAATTGACCGATAACTTTCTAGATATCATATAATTTTTAGTAATATTTCGATTAGGTTATTGTCAGATTTAACTAAATTTGAACCATGGTTACTTGATTTTTTGCTTCCATTTGAAAAACTCATGTAATGATAATAAAATTTTTAATTCTAATTTGCGCCTACACGGCGAGGTTTATCGACTCGCATAAAGTATCTTTTTTGTTTACTTTTTTATTATCTTTAAAATGACATATTTGTTTTTCCAATATCTGTTAAAACAAAAAAAGATATAGAAAAATAAAATTTTGGTATCAGGTAAAGTGCCCACTGATGGCATAGTAGAGAAACATTTTTGTAATAGAATTATTTAAATCACTAAGCTGAGTGATTGTGCCAGATATCAATATTATTAGATAAAAAATAATCGAAATATGTTAAAAATAACAAAAAATAATAATCTGATAGGCTGCAACTCTGTATAATATAACTGTAAAATATTGAGATTTTGACTTACTACCTTTATTTTACCACGTAGAATAACTTGTCCGACTGTCCTGACGCATTTTTCGAAAACCCTCTAAAATTATATAGTTGCTCAAGTACCAAATGAAATAGTTGCTTGGGTTACGTTTGTTGTTGAATAAAAGTGCTGTCATTAGAAGTTTGTCAAAGATTTTTAGTTTAATTTAAACTTTTTTGCAAGATATAAATCAAGAAGGTGATGATTCTGATTTGGTTTTAATTATAATTTTATTATAATATTTACTAAAAAATAATTTACATAATCTACATTTACTTTTACTTACTTACGTGATTGATAAGCAATTACTTACCGACCACTAATTTATAAAGGTCACTTACAAATGCCATAACTAATCAGTAAATATGTCAAATTACCTAAACGTGCAAAAATAATATGACTATCTGGGAGAATGAGGAAAAAGTCGCTTCAATATCCGTGTTAAAACTTAAAACTTCCTGCTATTAGCATCATCTATTTACTGTCCACCACGACGCGCTGACGCGACAATTTCGTTTAAAGAAAATTTCACGCCACATAGTCACTTGTTGGTTAGAGACTCCCGAAAAATCTGTCGACGCTAACAGGCATTTTGTTTTTTTGAATAACGTAGATTTTCCCCAATATCCGTGGGTTTTCGTAAATGATTTTAAATTCTGGGGATTTAACAACTCTACTTGTAAGTATATAAAATTAATTTTTCTACAAACGTCAAAAAATGACAAGGTTCGCGCATTGATAACAATATGCGAAGTGACACTTTTTTTCATTTTCCTGTTACTATGACCCCGCGTGCGCGAAGTAGTGTGCGAAATAGGCATTTCGCGCACAGCATGTAAATTGTACGTTGGCCAGCGGATCTGTGTCTATCAAAGGAATTTAAGGAATGCGCTTTAGTCTACAAACCAAATTTATTTCCAAATGTTTAACAATAATTAACACTTTTCAAAGTATGCCAAAATTTTACAATACCTAATTTCTCGTGAAAATATTTGAATAATCCTCACTTTTTTGAAAAGAGAATTAAAAAACGAATCGATAGGTACCAAAATTTTTTCGAAAAACTCAAAATTACGCACCGACCTTATCTGAACCAGACCCGTAACACCCTGTATAAAAGTATACATATTTTGACGTTTGTAGAAAAAATTTTGTTTGCAACTCGTGCGCGAAATACTTTAGTGATCTCGACTATTTTTTTAACTCGGCTGCGCCTCGTTAAAAAAATTAGATCTCGATCACTAAAGTAGCATTTCGCGCCCTAGATACAAAAATAACTATTTATTCTGACCGTAGAAATTTTTTGTTGCTGTTAATTTATAAAGAGGAAAATAAAACAATACCCAGTGGCTTCAATTCGTTTTTAACCTGCGCGCGTAACAATTAGTATAAAAAAATCTTACGGTCTATTAATATAAAACAGCTATTGATCATCCTGCGGTGTGTTTTACGAGCTTTTTTATGAGTTCAACGTTATAAATAACAGGTTATTCAAATAATGGGCTTTGGTTTTTCGTGATTTTTTTTTATTTATTTCTGTATTCTGATAAATTATTTTTAATTTTGTGTTCAGCAAAATAGAACGTTTGTGCATAAATAAAGAATGGTTCTGCAGACGGTTAGAAAAGGTTGTTCTAATAGATAAATTTAGGTGTACAGTTGCGGACAAAAAATCTCGACACTTAGGTTAACTCTTTCTGTCAAATTTACAAAATTTAATAAATCTGGCGTTTTTACCTTTATGGCCACTTAGGTAAATCAACTGGTAAAAGACGTCATTTAAAAAAAATAGTCCATTTCATCCAGCCTGCCAATTATGTTAAAAGATTCATTGGAAAAGCAATTAAATACACTTAGTTCTAACTTTGAATCACTAAAAAATAATTATTTAGTATATATTTTGTTTCAAAATTTATTTTGTTGTAAAATTTATTACAAATGGAAGAAAAAACATAAAAATATGGCTAAATGAATTAAAATTAAATAATAAATATTTTATTCCAGCACCATGTTTTTCAATAATTAATTCCAAACGTTTGGGCATGATGCGGAATATATTTGTTTCACTATTTTCTGGATGGAAATCATTTGTTTTATTATTTCCTTTTGACAATGTAGCCCTAAACATTTTCAATTGGATTTACATCAGGACTTCTTGGGGGTCAAGGTAGTACAATGCAAAATCCTTCTTGCCGTGTGGACAGAGCAGTTGTAATGTTGATAAATAAAATTTCTTTAAGGAAAATATTGTTCATTGAAGGCTGCATAATGTTTTGTAATATATATTCAAATATATATTTTTGCTATAAATCTGCCACTAATGCGATAACAAAGTCCAAGCCCTCTTGAGGTCATTTATCCCCATACATGAACAGAAAATCTACCACTTGTTTTAACCCTTCGGGTGCATTTTTCTTCAAATCTGATATTTGCAGGTCATGAAATTCTTACCCGCCACTGTAATAGGATTGAAAGTTCTTATTCGTGAAATCCACATTTTCCGAATACCCCAACTCTTCTTGTAAATATTGCAAAGCAAAACCCACCCTCTGCTGTTTGTTGTCAATAGTTAGAAATGGATTCTTAACAGCAGAACGATTTCTTAAATTAGGTCTTTCTTTTACGCGGCGTGTTTCTGCGCCAGAAAAATTTGTTTGTCTCTGCGCCTCCACGGCTGTTTGGAATAGATGGTTCTCCAAAAACTTACCAAGTTATTATCTTGTTATTCATTTGATATCCTCTTCCTTTCACTTCCAGGCATTGTATTTAGGGAGCCGAAATTTTTCCATTTCTGCTTCAATTCTTGAACGGTACTCTTTGGTAAACCGATTTCTTCGGATATTCTCCTTAGTGCGCAACCCTCTTTAAATAAGGTCGTCAACCTTCCTCTCTATTGTTGGTTTAATCGGTTCCTATTATCAAAAATCACGATTTCTTAAATTAGGTCTTTCTTTCTGCGCCAGAAAAATTTGTTTGTCTCTGCGCCTCCACGGCTGTTTGGAATAGATGGTTCTCCAAAAAAGTTACCAAGTTATTATCTTATTCATTTGATATCCTCTTCCTTCCACTTCCAGGCATTGCATTTAGAGAGCCGGTATTTTCCCATTTCTGCTTCAATTCTTCAACTGTACTTTTTGGTAAACCGATTTCTTCTGAGATTCTCCTTAGTGCGCAACCCTCTTCAAATAAGATCGTCAACCTTGCTCTTTGTTGTTGCTTTAATCGGTTATTTTATCAAAAATTAAATTAAACCAATTGTTTTTAAAATCTATCGACATTTATTATCACTCCATGTTCCATGACAAATTGAAGGTAAAATTCAGGTGATTTAAGGTGTAGAAATTTGAACTACATTAGAAAAAATAATGTGTACGGGACTTTTCGTCCGCAGCCGTACATATACTGTGCGTAAAATGGCCGGACCGGAGAAGTTAGAGAAACATGTTTTAAATAAAAGCTTTAGGGGAGGGGCGGGCATAATGACATACTTAGTTTTTTATCTAGAAAACTTAATGAAAAAATGAGCTAAATTTAATTATTTTCATATATGTCGATTGCCAGTCATATACTCCACAACTTCAGAAACAAAATCATTCTTTTTTTTATAAACTTTATTAAGAACAGGTTAAACGTACTTTGCAACATAAAATCATTTTGCCCGCCCAGGTCGGGCAAAATGGCATACAAAAAATAAAACACAAAAAAAAACATATTAAACACATAGATAAAAACAAATACAGTGATAAATAAAGTAAAATGTTAAAACTTAGTCCTTGCAAAGATCACAAATGAACTTTTTTGCTTTTGTGGGGACACCCGCACAATCTGCATGTGCCCACTTTTGGCAAAGTTGACATTGTAGCCAAGTTTCTTTGGATTTTGATCTGCTGAACAAATCGTTACAATAAAGACACGGACAGTCATCTTCGTTGTCACTAACACGGTAGGGATCTTCTTCTTCTTCACTAGTCTCGTCTGCCATTACAATCCTTACAGCAGGTCTTTTACTTTTTCTTAACTGCTCCTGTTTTTTTTTCATTTTTATTTTCATTTGAGTCATTGTCTACAAGCTTCCTTTTAACAACGTTTCTTTTGTTCTTTCTTTCTTGTTCTTGGTTCTTCTTGATTTCCTTTTCGCGAATGCCTTGAAGATACGGACTTTCGGTTAAAACGTCTTGATATCCACCAGTTTTACGCTTGACAGTTTTTGTTATGTTGCTCTGAGGCACTGGTGACAATTTTTGCAAGATATTTTGTATATCGACCTCTTTTGAAGAGCAGGTTGGTGCTTGATCCTGAGATACTTCTTCTGTAAAAATTAGTTGTTCTTGCTCTGTAGGTTTCACAGTGGGTGCTTGTATTTCTGTATTATTCGTTTGAGGCTCTTGCAGATTTTCTAAATTTTCATTAAGGGGTTCTCCTTCTTTGACAGGTACTGCTTCTGGCACGTCCGTGGTTAAACTCGGTAAAAATAGATGTTCAGGAAAAATGTTAGCGTTAAACGGCGATATTCCTGTGGCACGGAACGCACTAGTTGCAATTTCAAGTGTAGCTGTTCTTTCATAGGCATGGTTAAAAAGTTTGGATACCTGATAAATTGTGACTGCACGGCCGGGATTTCCTTTTAACCAATGGGTAACGGTTTGGTTGTAATATTTGTGAAGGGGACCAAAAAATCCTACGTCTAAGGGTTGTAGGTGGTGGGTGCAGTGTGCAGGAAGGCACAGAAGAACGACTGAATTTTGTTTAGCCAGTTCTAACGCCTGGTAGCTCTTATGACTAGAATGGCCGTCTAAAATTAACAAAGCTTTTTTTTCTGCAATGGGCCTCACGTGATCTATAAAGTGCTTAATCCACTTTACGAACAAATCTGCCGTCATGTAACCTGACTCGTTATAAAGTTTTAAAGTTCCAATGGGTGCTCCATCGTATAAGTCCGGATTGAACCGTTTGCGCGGGAAAATTATGGATGGCGGTACATACATTCCCCCAGAACTCATGCAGACGACAACTGTCGTGTGCACCCCTCTCTCTGCACTTGTGATAGCGCCCACTTGTTTTTTGCCTTTTTTAGCAAACACTTTTGGAGGAACTTGTACTGTGGTCAGCGCTGATTCATCCATATTAAAAATCATTGTGTTTTCAATTTTGTGCTCGTCGATGATTTGTTCCAGCTTGGTGAAAAATTTACTTATCTGTGGTTTATTAAACGCCTCAGCTCTGGCAAGCGACGTGGCTTCTGGACAACGCAATGATAATTGAGGATGACGTTGACGAAAACCGTGAAGCCACCCCTTTCCAGCCATCCTAGTTTCGTTATTAAAAGGGTGTTTGATCTTCATTTTTTCAGCAACTTCATACGCCAGCTGTCGCACATCTGTTGTCGTCAACCCGAAAAAACGAGATTCTAAGTTCAGCAAATGATCCACAATTGCAGCTTCAAGGTCTCTATTTAATGCAGATTGAAAAGAACCAAAGCGTTTTTCAATATTAACAGCGAATTTGTTTTTCCTAAGAGCTCGACGACGTAAAGTTGCTGTAGGTACATTAAAGGACTTGCTTGCTTTTAACCAGCCCATTTCACCATTGCGGACAGCTTGTATGGCTCTCTCCATATCGACATCATTCCAAGCACCTCTATTTGTCGTTCTTTTATACGAATAAACCATCTAAAAAAAAATAATCCGTTAAAACATTGAACAAAACAGGCGGGCAAAATGACATACTAATTCATTTTACCCGCCATTATGCTATGTCGTTTTGCCCGTCGTGATATTTTTTTAAAATTTGGGTTCAAAAACACTTAAGTTGCAATTGACTTCCAAAAATGTGTTATTAATTTATAGTGTACAATTGTGTGGTTAAGGCAATGTCTCAAAACTATATTAAAAATGAATATTAGGCAGTTAAATAATATTACAAAATGTTACTTACACTGAAGGTCAACACTCGGCAACCACAAACAACACAATAAATCCGTCGGATGGAAGTCTAGAGAATCCCTACTAGAGCCAGTGCAGTGTGGCCGGCTCTTGAACGTTATCACCCGAATTGGGACTTATACTGCTACTAGATTTATTATAATAGAAAAAAGTCATTATGCCCGCCTATGTCATTATGCCCGCCCCTCCCCTAGGGCTTTCACAAAACTTTAATTTGAAAACTAGCTGAAAACTACAGGGTTGTTAAAAAGTTTTAACTAAGCAAAGTTATGTTTTCTCTATTTTTGCTTTAATTTCGGATTTTGCGTAATATTATTGGCTAAGTTTATGTAACACATTTGATACCCAAACCCAAACTGTTCCATGTTGCCATGTTGGTACTAAATTAAATTAGCGCATTATTTTATAAAAGTACCGTGAAAAAATAAAAAAAAAATTCACATTTTCAGTTACGGCTGACCAATGTCTATTTCTTTATAGAACACTTCTTTTTATTACAGTTTATCGCTGTTTGTTAAATCACCTATAGTTTAAACAATTTTTAAACATATGTTTATTGTAAACCTATTTTTAAAGATTTTAAAATATGAAATTGAACACTGACATTAGTCAGACATAACATTATGTGCAATCCTGTATATTCGAAATAAACTTCAGAATAAAAAATTTCCATTTATTTTTTCCGAAATTTTTTCTAGTTCGTGTACTTTTTGTGGAATAATACACTTATTTAATTTTATTAAAACATCGCAACATATCTGGAACTATTAGATTCGAGTACAGGGAGTATTCTATAAACGTAATACAGGGTATTATGGAAATGGTTTAATATATTTGAATGGGTGACTCCTGGGATAGTCTAGGGACACACAAACTTTTTTTTAGTTTAATCCAACAAGTAAAAAAATTTCTCAAAAACCCGAAAACCTGACAGTACGCGCGCGCGGACATGCGACGTTGCCAAAATTTAATTTTTTTTTAGGGCAATACTGTTTTAAATTTATTGAACTAAAACAATAAATTAATTACGCCAGAATTGTCTAACAATAATCTATTAGTGATTTTATTTATAATTGCCAAAAACGCATTATACTTAAAAAATGTTACTTTCCCACGTATTTAAAATGTACCTTTTAGATAGAGGATATATTTTTGCAAAACACATAATTTCTTTTTGGGTTTCTTTTTTAAAATCCTACACAACATTTTTAACAAAAGTAAATAAAATAAATCCATAACCAAGTTCAAAACAAACTTCGTGAAAGTTCTTTCTGCCCATCTTGAAAATTTGACTGCACCACATACAATTTTTTTTTGGTATGTTTCTGCCTTCGGTATTATTATTCGCATAAAAAAAACTGTTTTCGTCATCATTACATACTAAAATTATGAAAAATTACCGACATCAAGGTTTATACGTTATATCCTTCCCCATATGGTTTTTGACTACTACAAATTATATCTTATCTCGCTATTGCTTCTCTGTCCCTGCCCTCCGTCATTTTTCTTGTTCCAATGCTGATTTTTAAATCAGCTGATCGGCCCAATTTCCTAACTACCGTAAGTAGGGAGATTCTGCAAAAAGAAATTGCAGATACGCTAACCCATAAACGATTTACTTTAAAGTGGTATTTTAATCAGAGTTTCACCTTATTTGCTAAATGAATTTATAAGCCTACGAAAGCTTTTTATTTTTAGGTTTTTTATAAATCATGTGATAGAAACACCACCTTAAATTTTATCGTTTATGGGTTATTGCTACTTGCAAAATCTCACTATGAAGTGTTATTTGATTTGTCTTTGCTTTCTCGCAAATGTCATGTTTAATAAAACTAGGCGTTGTCATTTTTAAGAAATAAATAAATTTTTAGTTTTCAGTTTTTCAATAGTGCTGGTAGTAAGAAATACCGTGGAATGTTTTAAGCATTGTATTTAATTATTTAGCGGTATATTTTCCTAATTAATGGCTATGTTTTGTTAGTATTGCATAAGAGTGTTAAGTTTAATGTAAAAATCTTTCTAAGGAAAGTGGATTTTATGATTTTTGACTTTAAAAGTAGCAAGGACATTAGTTTCCAGTTGTTAATAGTACGAGTAGTGACAAAATGCCGTGGCATATTTTAAATTTTGTGTTTAATTCGTTATTGGACCTTTTTTTAGTGTTAATTATTTGTCAAGAATTGTTTTCTTGTATTACATTACTTAATGGATGTACTGTGTTGTCAGCATTTTTTTGTACATTGGTCTTTGTTTATCATAAACATTTTCTAGAGAAATGTATTTTAAAGGGATTTCACTACACAGGTGACAATAACATTATTTCTTATGCTGACTTGTGACATTAAAAAATTCTTGATGGAATTCGCAACTCATTCAGTATCATATGTTTCTTGCCAGAGGCGGGTACCGCTAGTTAAAGAAAGTTTAGGGGCGATTACCACCTTGATATTGCGATGCGCCATTTATGAATATTTTTCTTCAATCTGAATTCATACCAGGATTCACCGGTTTCAATATATGCAGTGAATTTCAGAACATCCTGTATATAACTTTAAGCAGAATCACATATTAAAAAATAGGGTATTCCATTTAAGAAAATGTCTAACTCGTCACAACTTCCTAAGAAACCCTGTTAATCCAATTAATTTCTAAATTATAGATTTTGAGAGACCTAAAACTTATAAACGAAACATTCTTCACTAACATGTTTAGTTTTTAAACTAATCAGTCAATCTAGGACTTTTCCACACAGTTTATGAAAAAAAAATATGAATTAAATCAAAGGTGATTATTTCACAACAAATCTTTTCGGCAAGTCTAACCTTAAAAATACAAATTGTTTTCTAAAATGGTGCGCATAGACACAGCACTGTTCCTTTTTCTCGATTTTAAATTAAACTCAGCCGCATCAAATCAATGAAAATCTGCGACCGAATTTGTGTAAAAAGCTAGCAGCCTTATTAGCACGACAAAATGGCTATTGATTACGCTGGCGTGTTTCATAAACTTAAACACGGTATTTTACTTTTACAGCCAGTTCATTAAGGAGGTAAAGGCTTTGCTCGTCTACATTTTTCCATGCTTTAAACGAAGTTTTCAGATTCATATTAAATTCCTTTTTTTATTTTTTTATTCATATAAATTACTTTTCAAGAGATAGATAACTTCTAAAAAACTATCTTTATGAGGAAAACTAAAACTCTATTATTTACTCCAACAACTAGCTTACAAAATTTCATTTTAAAGTTTCAGTTTTCTCAAAAGGTAACAAATACTATTTGTAATGCTTACGAATTCTTTAGTATGACACACTAACAAAAATATACCTATACACATGTATAACTTTACACTAAAGTTTTACTAGACAAACTAAGTTTTGAAGCAAAGCCTTAACAAGATGTAACTTTAAAATACGTTACTAGCTGTATCAAAAGGCAATACATTATTAAAAAATATTATAAAATAAATTCGAAAAATATTAACTGAAATATAGTTACAGTGAAATATTTTATGAGTAACTGCGGTAACGATAATATCTGCCATGATTCCAGGTATAAAATACGGTTAAATGTAGAACATACAGGTTTATTTTTTAACACGAAAATACTCAAAATAAATAATTTTTTCTACAAACGTGTTAAAAATGCATTACACACACACCGCAGAGGCCTTAAAAATGTTACTTTATGGCACTAGTGTTAAAAGTACTTTATAGCACTAGTGTTAAAAGTAATACTATGGCAACTACGACGCCAACAATGGTTGTTAGATTTTTTGACAAATGTCAACTTCATAATTTTATATTATATCTACGATGCTACTTAAAACTATATGTTTCCAATATGTTAAACTTTCTAAAAATTGTAATTGTGTTTTTGTTTTTTATTGGTGTTTGTAGAAAAAATTTTGTATGATATTTGTGTTAAAAGTACTTTTAAGGCACTCATTTGAATCGCAGAATTCGCTTCGCTCATTCTGCAAACTTTCAAATTCGTGTCGTAAAATTGTACTTGTAACACTTATATCATAATAGTTATTTATGATATAAGTGTTAAAAGTATAATTTTATGGCACGAATTTGAAAATTTGCAGAATGAGCGAAGCGAATTCTGCCATTCAAATGAGTGCCTTAAAAGTACTTTTAACACAAATATCATACAGAATTTTTTCTACAAACGACAATAAAAAACAAAAATACAATTACAATTTTTAGAAAGTTTAACATATTCGAAACACATAGTTTTAAGTAGCATCGTAGATATAATATAAAATTATGAATTTGACATTTGTCAAAAAATCTAACAACCATTGTTGGCGTCGTAGTTGCCATAGTAGTACTTTTAACACTAGTGCTATAAAGTACTTTTAACACTAGTGCCATAAAGTAACATTTTTAAGGCGTCTGCGGCGTGTTAAAAAATGCATTTTTAACACGTTTGTAGAAAAATATCTATTAAAACATTTAAAAAGATGATCGCTCTTTTATGGTTTGCTTGCAGCTCAATTAAATAGAATAAAAGAATAAAAATAAAATTCAATAAAAACGCAATTTTATAATTATCGATGATCATACTGCTCATTAATAATGTATACATAATTCGGGAAGTTACCATATTACATACGGAAGGGTACACATAATTTGAAAAATTGCGATATTATCGACTAAACTATCCACACAATTCGAGAAGTTACGATCTTATCTACAGATGTTACGCATAACTCGAGATGTTACGACGTTAGTAACTTAACTATACGCACAATTCCAGAAATTACCATGCCCCTTTTATACACAATGGCATTGTGCAAAAAAGGAATTAAATGCAAATTGAGCAAGTTTTAACCTTTGTGTGATTAAACTATTAAACAATAAGTTAATCACGTTTAAATAAATGTTAGCTTTGATTGTTCATGTTTTTCTTTTTTAAATTTCTGTTTTTATTTTTAAAACTTCTGTTTCATTTCTAGAACATAGTACAGCGTAATTTTTTTAAAACCTGGCAAAGGCTAACTTTTTATTTTAAGAGATAGACTAGTGCTGCCAGAAGCAAAGTTGTATGAATTGACCTAACTAAGAAAAGTCAATAACAATTTTTTTTCAGCGTTGCCAGATTTCACAGAAGTCACTAAAATTATTTTTTTTAAATGGCAACACCGCATTTTTTATTATTATTTAAGGGATCTCAAAATTATGAATAAAAATATGCATGTTCAGTTCAAAGCCTCCAAAACCCAGTCTTGCTCCCTCTCACGCAAAAAATCTGGCAACGCGTACCCCATCCACATGAATGGCCAAGCCCTACAAAACAATGAAACATTCGATCTCGTTGGCGTCGCTTTCGAACATGATCTCATCTGGCACAAACACATTACTTCAGTAGCCACATCGGCAGGTAAAAAGCTTGGTTTTCTCTTTCGAGCCAGAAAATACTTCTCCTCTTCCAACTTATACACTCTCTATGTTTCCCAAATAAGACCTAACCTAGAGTACTGTTCCCACATCTGGGGAGCGGCATCACCTTCGACACTTAAGATCCTTGATTCTATCCAAAAGCGAGCCATTCGACTTATCAATGACCCAGCCCTAACGAGAAAACTCCCTTCTCTCGCTCATCGCCGCGCTGTAGGGGATTTATCCCTTTTCTACCGCTACTTCCACGGATTTTGCTCTGAAGAACTAGCCCGTATTATTCCCCCCTTGAATGTCCCTAACAGAACAACAAGAGGCGCGTTACGTATGCATCCCTTTACTGTCCAGCTACAAAAGCCTAGAACAGACCACTTCTCTCGCTAATTCATACCTAGGGTCTCCAGATTATGGAACAAATTGCCTGCAGATGTTTTCCCTTCCCGTCCCAACCTCCAATCCTTCAAATCCCGTGTCAATAGACTACATTTCCCTTCTCTTCAGACACCCACGGTACGTTAGTACTTAGGCTTGAAGTCGTGGGATGTCTTAGATAAAAAAAAAATAAAAAAAAATGCATAACCATTTTTTTATTTGAGTAGCCGTTTTTGAGCAATCGGTCGAAAAAAATTAAAATAATCCGCAATCTACTGGTATTAAAACATTTATTTGATGGACAACAGAGCACAAATTTTCTTTATTAAAAAGTTTAGCTTTCCTATTAGAGGGCATTTCTTTATAGAGTGCGATAAGGATTTTGGCAATACAACAAAAGTCTCGTGTCTTCGAATGGGCTGCAGTTTTTAGAAGTGCAACAAACCGACTCCTTTTGATGTTTTGGAGATCACGTATGGCTTTTTTAAATGCTGGATTATTCACTTTATAAACAAAAATGTCCAATTAAGATGCGCTCCATATGGGAATTGAAAGTTTTCGAAGATTATCCTAGGCTTGTCTACCGGCGCCTAACTTGCAATGGCCTATGGGAAAGTACTGTCCTGGTTGAACAAAGGAAAAAGTATAAAGATTTGCCAATCAATAACTTCTAATTACCAGGTCGTTTAAACAAAGCTATGTACAATACTTTTTTTCTCTATTAGGCCTTTTCCACAGAGTTTGAAACTTCCGATTTAAATTAAATAATTAAAATTTAATTTTAAATAATGTATATACGTAAAAATCTTTAGTTTTTGATAAGAGAAAAATATCCCTTTTTATAATAGTACGGCTAAAATTTTCATGTTTTTAGAGAAATTCTGAAATAAAGTTAAACTTCGACGAATTTATTTGTGAAAGTGTTAAATGATTCCAGAATGTTTTTTATTCTCGATATTTATTTGGATTTCTTTTATCTACCTGTATGACAGCTGCCTGTATCGTTGAAGAAATTTACTGATCAACAGTGCTTGATCAAATCCTGTCTCAACCCAAACGCTGCAGAATATTACTCTACACTACCACATACCAAAAGAAGCAAAGATAAGAACACTTGTGCAAAACCAAGGCGCACAAGAGGCAAAAAAAGTACCTAAACATATTTGTAGCTTTGTTAAACTATTAGATAAACTTAATAAACTCTAACATTTTGCTTTTGAAATAGTTTTTGTAAAAATAATATGAATATACTAGAAAATTGCTTCTGAGACTCTGTGTCATTCCGCCTTTCCATACGATCTGTGGTATTTTTACTTTTAGTGCGTTTTACGAAAATTGAAAAGGAATTTTTAGTATTATGTTTTTAGATTTCAATCTCAAATACACACCCTAATTCTTTCCATAAAAAGATTCAGTCCGAAATAATCCCATACGAAGCAATAGGGTTTTAAACTTTAAAATTGCTTTCCTGAACATTTTCATTTTTTGACTATACTCCTTTTTTGTCTGCACCCTTCACATAGCTTATGGGCCACTTAAACCTTCACATAGCTTATGGGCCACTTAAACTAATTCAGACATTTTTTGTCCTGTCATAAATTATTCACTAAAAAGAGATAAGACTTCTGGTTTCAGTTTAGGTCTTCCAGTAGATTTGTTAGGTTTATAACCAGTTTTGTAACTGTATTGAGTCGTCATTAAAAACTTAATTGTTATGGTATTATTTCTGCGATTTTACCTTATTTTACTAAATTATTATTTTCTTGAAACTTGTTCCTAGTTATATCATTGTAGAAAATACATAGTACAAAATTTGGTTGATTAATTCGTACAATAGTCAATTTTAACCCTTGACTGCCAAATTAGACCGGTCTTGGCAATAGTGAATATGGCCGACAGAGTTGAGTTAATTAGGTAAAAAACACCGACTAACTGTATAAAACATAAATGTACAGGGTTATTGGCCACATTTTGACCAATAGGTAACTTTTTTATTTAAAGTTTTTGATATATGGTTTAAATGTAACATTTATAGGCCCTTTTGAGAAGCGCCAGCAAAAGTTGGTTTCGGATATACAGGGTTCCCCATTACGAAATGTCAGAGCAATGTTCCTTTTTTAAAACTGAACACCCTGTATATTATTGAATTTTTAGATTCTCCAGACAAATCTAAGTATATTTCGTGTATAATATCCTATATCTATCTTCAACAGTTTCCGAGATATTCATAATTGAAAATCGGATTTTTTTTATTATTTATTTCAATTTAATTAAATTAAACAACGAAGCCTATTAAAACAATGAATAAGAAGTTAAACGAATCGGCGAAATGAAATAATTCAATAGTTTGAGTAAAGAAATGAACTAATTCGTTAATAAAAATGCTGAAAATGGCCTCCATTTCAATTATGAATATCTCGGAAACTGTTGAAGATAGATATAGGATATTATAACGAAATATACTTGGATTTGTCTGGAGAATCTAAAAATTCAATAATATACAGGGTGTTCCGTTTGAAAAATGTAACATTGCTCTGACATTTCGTAATAGGGAACCCTGTATATCCGAAACCAACTTTTACTGGCGCTTCTCAAAAGGACCTATAAATGTTTCATTTAAACCATATATCAAACACTTTAAATAAACAAGTTACCTATTGGTCAAAATGTGGCCAATAACCCTGTACAAATACCGAGTCGTATAATAGCAACATTGTAAACAGACAAAAAAACACACGGAAATATAGTATTTAAGTTACAATGAAACGAAAAGATTTAAACAATTTTAACAAAGAATTAGCTACAAACGCTTTTAATTATTAAGAGAAAAGCCTTGAAGCATAGTGAACCTCCGTCTTAAAAACTGTTCAGTTTTATAAAATCAAGAAATTTTGTGACCACTAGAACAATTTTACAAAAAATATAATTAAAATTTTTATTTTAAAAACTTGCTACTTTAACGCTTACTTTTTCAGCAAGGAGTTGCTTTAGTTTTAAGCAATCTAGTAAACAAATTTAATTTATACAAAAAAATAGGAAGTTATAGTTCAGAGTTCCGCAATATAAATGTCATATTTATGGCATTTTTATTTGTTGTATAACAGAATTATAAATTGATTAAAAAGGTAATTTAAATATATTAACTTATACTCGTATAACGAACTATAATAAATAAAGTAATTTAACTTTTAAGCATTCACTTTATCGTAATTAGTAGTCGTTAACGAAGCTAAAGTTTTCAACAAATTTTGCATCACAATTTAATCGACATGCTTAAGCTAAAAGCTTTTTGGTTTGTATTCATTATCTGTTAGGAATTTAATTACCTTATATTTTCTTTATTATCGTCGATATTTAAAAATTATTTAAAGAACGAGCGGGTACCTAAAAATTGTTTTTAAAAAATTGTAAAAATAAACGTCTATATTCACTAAAAAGATTTAAGATTTGGTACTGGTTTAAATTAAGATCTTCCAGTTGATCAGTTAGGTTTTGACAGGTTTTTCGTTAATAAATCGTTAATAAAAACTTACAGTTATTTTAATTTCATAGATTCGCTTGGTTTAATAGCTATTTACCTGACAAATGCGGAAATTGATACCTTTTCGCACACGATTGCAGCTGACCGAACGTCGCGAAGTAGTCGAGTGCGGAACAGATACTTTCCGCACGTGTTGGATACAATGGCTTTTCTACGAGCGTGAGAAAATTTATTTAGCTTTGGAATCT
This sequence comes from Philopedon plagiatum, assembly GCA_963971165.1. NCBI lineage: Eukaryota > Metazoa > Arthropoda > Insecta > Coleoptera > Curculionidae > Philopedon > Philopedon plagiatum. Next base: position 26,412,407 of record OZ020190.1, read on the forward strand.
TTTTAATATTTAATTTCAATATCGACGTCAAAGTGAAAAAACAGTTCAAAATTCAGACTAATATTATGTTCATTTGTTATTAACAATATGAATGGTAAAAGAACAGTTACTTGCTTGCATTTGTTAAAATGGCCTGCTGGGTGCATTACTAAAGTCGCTATTAGCTGCGCTGTGAAAGGCTACATCTTACCTTAACATAATTAACAAACATTCCTCAGCAGAAACTGAGACTGAATTTTGTATTTTATTTTTTTAAAGTCGGACCAACCAACTCCAATAGTAATTTATATGTTCTAGGTACATATTGGAATTTTTCTTCATCGTTCACTAGCTGCTTTGTTATTTCAAAATTTCCAATTGTGGACCAACCATCATTATAGGGATGAACCCAGTAGCGACGTTTTTTCCTATTTTGCTTTACTAATTGCCACATCATCAAATCATCTTCGTCGGAACACGACGATGTTATGGTTACAAATGCGGTTGGGGAACTGCTGTGTGTGTGCTTGTACCACATTTGTAGAAAATAAAACAAATCCGGTAGGATATTTGTTGTAAAACATTTGTGGCGCCACATTTGTACGTTAGGTATGCGGTCTCACTTACATTCTCATATTAGATGTCTGTCAAGAGGAAAAGTGCTGAGACAAATATTCGAACTTCAATAATAGGTTGTAATATTTTTAAATGACCAGAAGTTAACACTAAGTGAATATTTTAAAATTAACTTGTATCTTGCTGAAATTGCCTATTTAGCTGACATTTTGTCGTTAATTAACGAGTTAAATTTCTCAATGCAAGGAAATCAGACCAATCTTTTCATTTATTAGAATAAAATAGAAGCTTTTGTTAAAAAACTTGACCTCTGCTTAGAGATGTGCCATGGGAATATTCTCAAGGGAATATTTCCAGAGAACGGTAAATTACCGAGAATATTTCCCAGCATAAATTTTCGAGAACTTATGATTTTAGGAAAAAATATAAATTACTGGAAAATTAGGGAGAATATTTCCGAGAACGAGAATTTTCCCGGGAAAATTCATATTCTCGGAGAATTTATGAGAATTTACGGAATTTTAAGGTAATCATAGGTGGAGCTGGGAGCACCTTTATCTTTGTTTCTTTTCTGTGTTGTTTTAAACAACTAGTTACATGTTATTTTATACAATGCGTTTCTAAGTTGTGTTTTATTTATAAATAAAGTTTTTCAAAAATAATGGAAATAAAAAGGATGCGTAATTATGTTAATTTACTATTTAAATATTTTCTAAAGTAGATATTGTGCAGTGCTCTGATTTTTCAGATAAAATTATTTTAAAAACTACTTTGGGTAAAAAAATAAGTTCTTCCAATTTATGCAGTCAAACAACACATAAAATTCTCCAACATATAAAATAAATTCTCCAAAATTTTCGATAAATTCTCATTTATCTTAGAGAATATTTCCCAATGACAAATTATGGAGAATGTTCCATTTCAACATCTCTTTATTTTTTCAGATAAAATTATTGTAAAAACTACTTTTGGTAAAAAAAATATGTTCTTTCAGTTTATGCAGTCAAAACCTAAAATTCCCCAACATATAAAATAAATTCTCCAAAATTTCCGATAAGTTCTCATTATTCTGGGAGAATATTTCCCAGAAATAAATTCTCGAGAAAGTTCTCTGCCTAAACAATATTAAAAACGATTGTTCTAATAATATGTTTCCATCATTCTTACAATTGGTTGATGACAGCATGAAATTTTAGATGTGCGTCAACACAAAATCATTACTTTTTATATGCAAAAGTTATTGTTACATCTGTATCATTTTATTTATACGACATACTACCGTGATTTAAACAATAATGGCACTAAATTCATTTTAGCGACATGTTTCAAGATTAAAATCATTTCCACTAGGATCAAAATAACTCATAGATTTTTAAATACGACTTAATACCACGAGAGGACAAAAACTTGTCAAAATCTAGATCAACTAGAGAATCCTAATTTAAACCAGTTCTAAAACCTAAACCTTTTTGGTGAATCCCGGTGAATATTTTTACAAGAGTCTAGGGGATGGGTAACCATCTTTATCCCGGGCTTGCGCATGCGCAGAGGAAGGGACAGAGTGGACGGACAATGAGCATGCACCAACTTTCAAACTCGATTAGTTTTTTGCTCGGAACATTTAAAAAGAACCAAAAATGATCCTGAGCAACCCTAGAACTGAGCAAACCTGTCCAAGAACGTATTTGATTTCCCAAACAAAACATAATTTTTAGGTTAAGTTACCTAGACACGATTAATTTTTTGCTCGGGACCTTTAAAAAAAGACAAAACAAAATTTTTATCGAGGAAGGAGTGCTAACCCATTTCCAATACACCTTTTAGAGCCGATTTCCTAATTTTTTATAATATTTTAAGTGACAAAAATTAAAAAAAAGATGCAGCCGAGCACGGATTCGAACCAAGACGTCTGGGTCAATAAGCGCTTTGAAAGAAATATATTAATTAAAAACTTAGGTGCTATTTACATGGTGCGCATAAATACAATATAAAAACAAAAGGTATAAAGAACGCGCTGGAGTCCACGACCAAAGGTGGCACTTGCCTCCCAGCGGAGAGAACCGGCACAGCCGGCGAGCTGGTGGAGGCTCTGGGGGCACCACAGGTAAACGTAGGGGATGTTCAATGGGTCCTCTTCCGAGCGAGTGAGCTCTTGCAAGACACAACAGAGGGGAACTGAGCGGCTGCTCATAGAGGTGGTAAATATCTATTCGGCGAAAATCATTAACGGTAGTGTTTGTCAATATAGTTTCGGTAGTGGAAAAAGCTAAGGAAAAAACCACTTCGAAGAGATGGTCAATATGCGGATTCTATACCACTGCACTACGTGACTGATGCTAGGAAATCGGTAAACTTACTAACAAGTACATCATTTATTATTTTTTGAGGTTATTACGCATGCGGAAGCCCGAGATAAAAATAAAAACCCATCCCCTAGACTCTTTAAATATTTTTAGGGGCAAAAACATTAAAAATAGGTAACCGCTTTGTTAAAATATCACAGCACGCCCCTGATTACAATGGTAAACAATTTTTATTTTATTAAAGTACGTTAAAAAGGAAAATTTAATCTCTTTTATCTAGAGAGTTAAAACTTCCTTTTAGAGAGAACACCTTACAAAAGGAAATAAAAAGTAGGAAGTGCTTTATTATAAATTAATCTTATTAAAAAAAAGCTCTTCGCTTGAATTAAAATAATTTATTTCCTTTTTCTTTATGTTGTCTAAATCGGGGAAAAATTAACGCTTTTAATGGTCTTCAGTATTTATGTAGGTGTATAATTTAAAGCCGCGCGTATGTTAAACTAAGTACACTATTTACAGTATTTATTAAACCATAATGAAATCAGTAATATTTAAAAGCAGATACATGTTTTTTTGTAAGATTGCATTGGTACGCGTTATTACTAGAGGTCATTAATCAAAGTGCCAGACTACAGGCGCCGGAACTATAACTACTGCAATGTGTCGACGTCGACGTGCTTTGCGGTAGAAACAAGTTACCGAACGTTCGTAGAAGACACCGCAAAATATTCGATAGGTTATGGTTACTTTTCCGGAACTATAATATGACGGGTCTTGCTTGTGGTATTTGGCGTGCAATAAGGACTTATTGTTGTTGGAAACGATCACAGTGCCAAAAATATGTTAATAATGCAAATCGTAAATATAAAAAAGGAGCCAAAAACCCTATGCCGAATTTATACTAGATTTGATATTTATGATAAGTAGGTACTTGTAATATGCCCTTTTATACAGTCCAGAAAAAAAGAGTTTGTACTTTTTGGGCAAAATATAGTCCCTACTGGAAATTGCCCTGCGAAGCAACATTGTGAAATTCTTTACCATGTTTACGCGAACAAATGGAAAATGCAATTCGGCGTGAAGAGCAAAAACTTGTGGCTGACCATCGATGGATTAACGGATTTAAAGAGAAACTTCCTGGTTAGTGTTGTAGTTCGAACATTAAATCCGCGAGGACCGTCATCTTCCTATTTAATAGCCTGTTGAAGAGTTCAGAGCTGTACTGGCGAATTCATAAAAAATTGCGTAGTAACCATCATACACACCGAAAAAAGAGCTCCACTTATGTTATGATATTCAGTAATCTTGACAAATTGAGTCTTATGATAAAAGCAAAGACATTAAATAAACCGAATTGCTTTTCCCATAAAAACATAAAGGTTCTTGAAGTATTTTACAAATTCCCTTGAATAGCTATTACCTACTTTAAGACAAGAATATATTTCTTAACACATGAACCATTATATCAAAGATCTGTTTACAAAGATTTAGCTATTTATACAAGATCCTGCGAATTTCGCTGAAGACCCTGTGCTCTACGTATCACACGTTAAAAAATCTTCTTGACTAAACCTGAGTTATTTTTCAAAAATAACAACCAAGGACTTCAAAATGGTGACCTACTCAAACTGGGAAAAATGCCTCCAGTGCCGCCATTTTGACCCAATCAAACCCAATCAAACTACCACTTGTGATATATTACCGAAAATGGAATTTAAAGAGCTAACTAATGGTCTAAAAAAACTGGTAGGTTGCCATTTAAAATAAAAAACTTAAACTCGCCTCCGGAGAAACCACAATCGATACTCAATTGTTTTTTATGGCAGAAAATGTGTTTTTGTCAACTAAAGCTTCAATCCGAAAATGAAATTTCTATTTTTAATATAAACAAAATTAGAGTATGTAAAAAGACTTCGTTGACACCCGGTATATATGGGGACAACCAAACTCATAAACCAGTAAACCCCCAAATGTCTCAAGGGAGAATCGCTTATCTGTGTATTCGAGAATTTGTCTATATTATGTAGTGTCTGCCAGTACTTATAATATTTTTATTATTCGGGCGAGCGCGAACAAATACTATATTATATAACAAGTGTTGAAAGTGACATTTTTCACACGAGTTGGAATGTTGTCGCACGAGGCGACAGCCGAGTGCGATAATCCCACGAGTGTGCGAAAATTACTTTCACACGAGTAATGTACAACATTTTTTTTACGACCACAAAAATATTTACAAAAAAACCTCAATTTCTGTCTTTTAAAACCCTCACTTTCAACACTAACATTTTCATCAAGTGTGCTGAAAATAAAACAAATGAAATTGGCACCATCTATTTCAATGTCATGTTGACAAGTACTTTTCAACACGCGTGTGATATAAGGCACTTTCTCGCCAAGTTAACCGTGCTTTTTTACTCACATTCATAGGTGGTCGTAGGAAAATGTACATTACACGTGCGCTAGAGCCTATTACTACGCTTACTCATTTCGAGTGTAATAACCATGGATTTATTAAGAATGGATACGGGATGATGTAACATTCTTTGAAGCCAAAATAAACCATTCTAAGCGACACTGTAAACACAATTTGTAAACATTGGCCACATCTGATTTTACCTTATATTTGTGTACAAGAAATACGTTAGAAGCAAATTACTAAAAGTAATAAAAGCCCTAAAATACTTTATTTTCTGCTAAGTAATAATAAATTTAATTTAAAAAGGTTTTATTATTTATAGGTTATGTTATTTCTAAAGGTGTTTATTTAAAGTCGCTCCGAGTCATTTATAAATCTATAAGTCGCACTTTTTCTTTTCTAGTTCATTAGACAAAGACGTACGTGTAACCGAGTGTTCAGACCGAGGTTCAGCAGTTTTCCTAAACAACCAGCACAGACAGCAACACTTCTGGGCTGCGTTCGATATCATCGCCGGGTGACACACCGGTGTGATTTTTCAACCTGAGCTCCAACACTCCAATGCTATTTTATCTCTTTCTACTACCATTCTTGATTCAATTGCGTATTTCGTGTGGTATTTCCTTAAAGTTTGTAAACTGTTCCCCCAAGAGAAAACAAACAACAAATATAAGGCTTCACGTTCGATACGGTTACAGTATACGGAACATCTAATCCTTATTATAGTAGATCCATGGTAATAACCGATCTACGACGTCATTGTGGCAATTAATCCCACCCGTGACTGTAATAACGCTTATACCTCACTTGTGATGTAAATAAATATAGTGCTATACAGTATTTATTACTTTACTCCCTGAGTAAATCCTTCTTGCAGCAGTGCATAAGTTCTTTATGATATTCGTGTGTGACGTTATAGAGAATTTTATAGATGGAAAACTTAAAAATATTATAACATGGCAAACCAGCACACAGCATACATTTAAAAAGCGCCTGCATAAATCAAATTTCAAGGAATTTATGAGGTCTAGCAGAACAGTGAATTGTATTGTATATTCTGTACAGTGTGTCATCTAGTAAGTGAATTTGGTGGAGTTTTGATTGATAGCGGGCTAAGAAAATCGATTATTTTTCTAACGAAAATATACTAGTACTGGGTTTGTTTAAATATGAGTTTTTTAAGTTAAAGTAGGACTTCCTAGAGACCAACTTGTCTTTGTCCAATTTTGCTTTCCCAAAAAAATAAATGCTTTTAATTTGTTTTAATTTATAATTTTGAAAATAAGTCACAGGTTTTCATTTTTATTAAGTAGAAATGAAAGTATGTATTTATTTTTGTTGGTGACATGAGAAGCATTCCAAATACCCTTCGCCGATTATTTTCTAAGGTAGTTTTTGTCTAAACAGAAATTTGGAAAATTTATTTATTTCTGTTCATGTCGGTCAAGATTATATAAAAAAAAATCTGGCTACTTGTCAGTGTGTGATGAGGAGTGAGTAAGTTCTTAATATATTAAATATGGCGGTTAACAATCTTTTTGCCTTAATAAACAGAAAATAACTAACCTCATTTCTATTTTATTAAAATATTTCAGCCCGTTAAATACATTTTATAGGGCAGAGCAGCTTTAACACAAAATAAATAGAGGGTTCGCGAACAGCAGCTTTTGACATCGTCTTACAACACGAGTAGCAGGGAACAGGGTCCTTAATCTCGTAAAGCTGCTTTTTTGTCTAGTTTCTTCCCAAAATACGGATGATAGAACTCAGTGAAAAAGGTCACAGTGGCAACATAAACCAAAATTAAAACAGAGGTGTTACTGAAGGAAAAATAAAGCTGAAAAGGTATTGGATTACTTCTATGCCTATGGAATTTTAGATTAAATATGTGCAGTTTCCTCAAGAATATTTACTCTAATGAGGAAAAGCCGTATTTCATAATTTGTACTTCAAAACAAATTGAAGAAATACCAGATTTAAAAATTATTTCTACAGGATGATGCGTACTTGCTTCATGTTCTTTATACTTTTATTCTTTTTTCGGTGGTTTCGCAGATACTGGATAGCGTTTTCATTATTGTTGGACAGAGTTAGAGAACAAATATTTTGAAAGAAGTTAAAGTAAATTTTACTCGTTTTAAAGCAATATACTGTGAGGGCATAAAGCCCGAAAACCTGGAAATATATTGGAAATGTGAAATCTTAAGGAAATATACAAAAACATGTTGATTTTGATTTTTACTTTCACACAATTTAGTAATATTAAATTTTTTAAATTTTGGCATCTGTCAAATTTATGACGCCATCGATAATATCTTTAAATAACAACTAAGGTTATGTCATATATTATTTAAAAGGTAATTTTAGCCTAAGTATGGTTACCATATTTTGTAATACTCTGTCCATCCTTTTAAAGATGGCAGCACTTTAATCTGCTACTTGAAAAAAAGGAAGGGTATTTTGTTGTTTGCGTGTGGTATAGTTTGAAACAACAATTTTATGGTATTTGTTTTGCACAACCCTAAAAACCAGCATGCCATTTATGACAGTTATGTCAATTTTCAAACATACTTAAATATGATAGTCACTTTCATCCTATTAAAAAATGCTTCCAGAAAAAGAAAGAATTGAAATTCTTATGATGTTTGGCTGGGGAGATCACCAAACATGATTCTTAGTACACAGTAGTAGTACAAAATTTGATTATGATTGACCGTTACTGTGAAATTATCGCTGTAATTCTTGAGGGGAATTATCGCCGTAATTTTGCGAAAGACCACACCTTTTATGGGGTTTTTAGTACATCGGGAATTCGAATACAATTTGAGATGGTGGGGATTGGCACAATGATATTAAGTGTACATCAGATTTAGGGTATATTGTATGTAAAATTATGTGTAACTAAAAATAATATGTTTTTGTAATATTTTTACTAAACTAATAACAATAGAGTTTAAAATACAATACAGCCTATTAGAACTTTATAATAGGGTTATTTTTATATTAACGTATGTAACAAAAACTGACGAAGTTTGCGAACTTTTTAATGGCACATATCAGAGCGACAAGCAATTGCAAAATCTACGGTCAGTAAAATTGTTTAAAAAATTCCATGAATATGGTTGTGTAACCCGCCCAGGACAGCTAGGCCAAATCTAGTAGATAATCCACATTGGCGAACCCGTCAAGTGCCATTACATTCAAACATTTGTCAATCATCGGTAAAAAATATTCCGCCCAAAGAAAAAAAAAACATCCATACAAAATAAGATTAATAGGACATGAATTAAACTAATACGACCATGGCCTCCGATTCCAGTTTTGTGAAATTATGCAAGAACGGTGCAACATGGATCCGCTTTTCTTGTGCAAATGTTTTGCTTTCGGATGAATTTACCTTTTTTTCTCAATGGTACTTAATGTCAAGCAGCTATACTCTTGGTATTGGTCTACAGAGAATCCCCATTGGACTCGAGTGGCTCATACACTGCAAAAAATGACTGTAATATTACAGTTTAGTTCCATAAGATATTGGATATTTTTCCTTAATAAATTATGCTATTTTGTTACCACAAAATAAGTTATTCAAATTTAATTTCTAAAAGAAAATAATCTATAAAATATTTAATTTCACAGAGTAAAGTAAAATTACAAATCAAAAATACACTTTATATTCCAAAATATTATACGTCACAAATTAGCGCCAATTTTTTCGTTATATGTCTCTCACGCCGGCGGCGCCGCGCGGCGCTACGTCAATTGTTGATGGAATCGCATGACTTGTTACTGAAAATGCCGCGAGATTAAACGCAAGGCGGCATTAACGGTCTTTTATTGTGAAAAAAAAATATTTTTATTTCAAAATTAGTTTGATGAATTCTTAACGAACTTTGGGCGTGACCCCGAATATTTTCGCCTGCGGCGCTTGTCCTCCTTCTTGCTTTCCATTTAGTGGCTGACACCCCCCGAAACAAAATCCTAAATACTCCACTTCCTAAGCCCACCCTTATTAGGAAGTCTGCGCACACCTATGTACGTCCTCTATTTTTAATTTTAAAAGTTGGCAACCCTAAATTATTGATAGATCAGGATATTGCCAGGAAGTTAACGGTCAACAATTTTATGACTAGTGGCGTTAAAATTCCTTATGTTAGCTTATTTTGGATAAAAATTGGTACAAGTAGTTGGGTTTGTTCTATTTTGCGGTCATAATTATCTTGTAATAACTTTCTATTGAATATTACCAAATTTGGTGATCGTACTAAGGCTAAAATGGCTTTTTAAACGATGTATCACACAACCTAAGTTTCCATTTAAAAATATTGGCGAACTTTACCACACGTCAAAACTTAAAAAATTTTAATATCATGAAATTGTGTAAAATTAAAAATCAAAATCGACGTGTTTTTGCTAATTTTCTTTCTTAATATTTCCCGTTTTGGATATATTTTCAGGTTCCCAAAATTTATGTCCTCAACGTACTCTACTCTAACGACCAAAACTAATTAGAATTTCTAAAATCTGATATTCATGTTTCATCAAATTAAATTTTTCAGATTATTGTGAAAACAACGATTGTATGTAAACTTGCAAAAAGTTGTTTATAACAATTGACAGGATATCCAACTTGGCCATACCCCGTAGGTTAAATTTTATTTCCTTAATTAAAACAATTCACTTTTTGCGCCAAATTCATTAATAACTTTTTTGTACAAACAATAACATTGTTGTGATGTAAACTTAATATAATATGGTGCAAATGGTCCTTGGCGCTCTTAAAAATGTGACATTTGCAGTGCCAATAAAACATTGTGCACAATGGTGTACTTAAGGGGGGTCCCAAGAGTCTTCGCTCTAACTGTGCAGGGTCTTTTTAGTATTTAGTAGACTTTAGATGCCAAAACGTCCGGCTTTTAAATCGATAATCAGCCGGACGATTTTTTATATTTGGTCGATATTTTCGATATTTTACCCTCTGGGGCTTAATATCCCCTACCACGTCGTTAAGACAAAGATATTGTTATAAACCCCCCTTAGACGAAACGCAACTAAAAGTGCTCCTACATTTGTATGGCATTTCTATTTCTGCATACAATCATAAAAATCTTTTTTCTATTTTGGTTTCATAACAAAACTGTTTCGATACCATTTTCAGTATCGTAGCAGGCTTTTTATGAATCCACTTTCTTATTTTCTAAGTTGGTAATGCGGTGTGTAGTCATGTATGATAAAATAATTTAATTTATGCTGTGGTAAATCAAATTTGATAGCATTACCAACATAAAATTTTAACATAAATATTTTCAAAATGTGTATGTCATAAAAAAATGCAAAATAGAAAAAACAGTATAAAGTACATGTTTTTTAAAGCTGTTAGGGCACTTGTCCGGTTAGAAAACTCGCCGCAAGCGACTCATTTTCTAACATGGGCCCGTGCTCTAAAATGATGCTTTATAAAACTTGTACTTTAATACACTATTTTCTAATTTTGACATATAACGTGACACTTTTCAAACCCGATGACAGCTTTAAAACATCTTACTTTTTAGAACTAGTTACGAAAAGTAAAATATTTCCTATTTGGTGATGAAATATTAATTTCATCTAGTTATGAAAAAATGAAACACAAAAATTTAATTATTTCGTATTCCTCTCTTGACTTCTTGAGAACAACAAAAAATAACGCATTTTGAGCTGCCTCTTTAATATCACTCTTACTCGGAATCGGACATTTTCAATATTTTGGGAAGAAAAAAATTAATTTGTGACGCAACACTTCTTTACAAATAACTTACTTCAAAACATCATGACAAACCAGACAACTTTCTACTAGGTACCAACTAGATAAGATAAAAATTTCTTCGTCTAATGCCTATACCTACTTAGAAGTTTTAATACAATAATTAAAATTCATAATTTTATTTACATGTTCTTGTCAAACTTATCTTAACTATATCTTATAACTTATAAATATCTTGTATGAAACACGTTAGAAAATGCAATTATAAGTCGTATAATTTTGAGGGATCTTGTTTCGCTCGTCCCTCAAACATTACACTCGTTAAAGAAAGTAAAGCATTTCCTAACGGGTTACATAAATAGCTAGTACAAAGCGTAACACATTAACTTTTTTATGACAAAGTATCATAAATTGTTTATGTAAAGGACCATTATAAATTTAAACATTCTTTACAAAAAGTCAGTTTATTTTTACTTCTGTATAAAAATACTGAACCGAACGACATGCGCATAAAAGAAATAATAAATTTTCTGCTTTAGTAAACATTTTTCATAAAAGTACGCTATATCCCATAACCTGTAAAATCTGATAAAATATTTGTGCCGACACATCAAGCAGAAACCTTTTCCATTGTAGATGCATTTATCCAGGTGGAAGTTTCAAAAAAGGTAACGCGACGATTAGATAGACAAAATGAAAAATTTACTCTTCCAGCCTCGCAGGAAATCTTTGTGTTTGCTTTCGCAAGCGATAAAATGTCGAGAGCGGTCTAAGTTTAATGGAAATCTATCCTAGTGGATCACGGACGCTTGCAAAGTTTTCTTTTGTAGAAAATAGACCAAATTAAAGAATTTTATTTAGGTTTGTATAAAGTCTCGGATTTTGTGTGAGTGAGAAACATAGTGTACAGCGTGATCAGTTAAGGCAACAGAACGGCTAATAGTTTTCCTGGTCTAATGAGAAGATTATCAAGAAATAGTGAAAAGTTTTTTTTTTGTTAACTCGTTACCATTTTAAAAAATTTAAATAACCAATTTAATGGTGGAGGGAGATGAGTCATTTCCGCGCTGAATCTAGCTAAAGAAAGTTATGAACAGGAGACTGACATACTATGCAATTAGGTTCACTTAATCAATCGCTTGTTAAGGCTTCTGTTAAATTTATTATACCTAATATTAATTGAAAAAGCCTGTTTTCAAATATTTTAAATTTCAAAATAGCATTTACTACAGAATCAGTAAGCAAAAGACAAATTACCTCTTATTTTTTTAGAATATTCTTTCAGAGGAAAAAATATGTTGTCTTTTCCATCCGTAACTGTTCTTTTACAGGTTTGCTAAGTTGAATACAGACGGTTCGGAAACAATAGCGACGGCGCGCGAAGTCGAATGGTTCTCTATCTCCTCTTTTTTTGTCCTACATAAGCACACTGTATGCAACAAAACAAAATACTATAGTTATGAATAGTATCGTCTCCTCTAGCTAAAGATCAATGGCAAAAACTAATATGAGCAATGTCCGAATAGATGGAAATTAAATTATGCAAATTTTCGTATAGTTAAATGGAAGTTATAAAGAAAATTTGGTAACATAAAAAAATTTCTTTAGAGAAACTACCCTGACCAGTTTCATGTTAATATCTCTATTCCCAGACAAGTTTTATTAAGTTTAGGTGGTTGGTTATTTGAAGCTTGAAACTTTGTTAAAACATTATCGTTTAGGAACCTTTTGATAATATTGTTTCACTCATAAATACATATTGATTGGCTTCTGAGTAAATTTGAATTAAACAATTCAACATAATGTGACCGACATGACTAAAATTTAATATGTAGTGGTAATCATTTTAATTATAATATAATTCTAATTTTACTTCCACATTATGTCCATCGATCGGAGTTGAATATTTTAATTACAATATTACAGTAACGGCAATATATGCTGCATCCAATGCGGTTTACCAATATCCTGATTTAAACAAAAACTTATAAGAATTTATATTCATATTGTGCCTACCGTAATATAGGTGAGTAAAGACCCAATTATAGAGTATATTATAGCGTATAGTAATATGTAAGGACCTGTTTCTAATTTATGATAAAGTGTATAAAAGTGTAAAAGCTTTTCGTTTTTCTCTCTAATAACTATAAAGTTATATTGCCACAAATTTCAACTGTCAACGAATCAAGTGTTACTACTTCTTAGTGATGGCGCCGCACTTATGCTTTCTACAGGCCATTTCCTCAAAGCTGTGTGTCCTCATTTACTACATAGTACGTGTATACTGCATGCCTTACATCTTATAGCAGAAATGTTTCGGAAGTGTTATCCGGTTATGGATACATTAATCGCTAAGACCAAAACAGTTATTCATAAATCCCCCAAGCGCATTCGATAATTTCATAAACAGTGTCCTGGCATTCCAGAAACTCCACAGCCGATTTTTACACGATTGGTTACATGGTAAGAGGCAGCGTCTTATTATTCCCAATATTAAAAAACAAAAATCCTTAATTTTGCAATTGGATAGTAAAGCATCAGCAACCATTAGAGAGAGTCAGATCAAATTTTAAAATGCACAAATAGAAATATATTTAAAAACTATTCATCGTAATTACGGGGAATTAACCGATGTCATAAACAAGTTACAAAATACTTCATTATCCTTTGGTGAATCCTTGCGAATAGTAGATAACGTGCAAAAAGTGCTACTGACTTTGAATGACGAGACAGGTCTTTATGATAGAGAAAAATTTTGTAGTGTAATAGAAAAAATACTTCCGCGGTAGTCTTTCGGACTTTGTTCCTGGGAAAGTAATTTTTAAGGAAAGGGAAGAGCTGGTCCCAATTTACCAAATCATAGTTACCTCGATCCGGAGTATTAACTGACAACCAACAAGAAATAGATTACTTACTTTCCACAAGACCTATTCATATTGTGAGCCTTGTTACTTAAATGTTTCAACAACAGATAGTATGGTCGACTTGTTTATCTTGTAAGTGCGTTCAGATTTCTCTGGTGCTCTTAACGTAACAATTTTTCCTATTTCAAGGAGAGAATCTCCTCTTAAGTTCTTGAGCACTAATTAATTATACATCCTGTAAAAAAGTCTACGCAGGTCATGCCGCGTGGAATAGCAAACTTAAATAAAATCTATTATTTTTAGCTTCTACCTACGTCAAATAATATCTATCAATCACTGTTTACAAAAAAAAATATTCACTATACAGTAACTGTTGGGGAAACCCAACCGTTCGTTTAAATCTATAACTCTATTTGTATTCTAAATAATCCCCTTCAAATAAACAAGCTCAAACTTGTCTCCTTTGTAAATTTAACTTGCATAATAACACGCAGTTATCGGCAAAACATAAAGGCTATTTCGGCTAAAATATCTTAAGAAAATTTTTCTTTTAATGTAGCTCTTCTAAAGCACCGACACGTTGTCGGCGACCATCAAAGGCTTCGTTTCCTTTAAATATTTCTTATCTCTTAGTTTTATTACTGTACCATGCTAAAAATATAGTTCCAGTAAATGAAAAAGATGGCCAGTAACCATGACAAGTATCAACCCCTTTACGTCTCTTGGCCGTGCAGCGTATCTAGTTCGGCCTCTTCCTAATGTTTAATGGTTAGAATAGATGTACGTCATCGCGAAGTCGACTATGACTGGTCGGGAGGAGGGCAAAAAAGGTGGTCGATATCACTTCGACTTGTTTCCCGTCGGGAAGATGACATCAGTCCAACAACTACCACAACGAAAGACTGTTGCGCCCCTTGGCGCAATCGCGAAGGTCAAGTAAGACCAAAATTCAATCAGTGCGGGAAAACTCACCCTTTTTCTCTTAGGCATAGTTCTGTAAATCAGTGCGGGAAAAACTCCCCCTTTTTCTCTTACGCATGGTCCTGTAAATCAGCGCGGGAAAACTCCTCCTTTTTCTCTTAGGCGTAGTCCTGTAAATCAGTGCGGGAAAAACTCCCCCTTTTTTACTTAGGCATAGTCCTGCAAATCAGTGCGGGAAAAACTCCCCTTTTATCTTAGGCATAGGCCTATATTTCATTTTATAAAACAAGGAAAGTCAGAATAAATATACGACAATAACATCTCGTATCTCGTAATAGCAGAATGTGAAGAATACACGTCATGTTTTTGTTAGTGTTAAGAATGATGGTTGTGCATATTTACCAGAAATAAATACCGATTGTTCAGTGAAATTGATGTCTTTTACTGTTTACAAGTCGTGGCTGCCAGAGATCGCGCATTCAGATGAAGCTGAACCAGTCTCCTATGGAAATATTTTACAGTAAGGTGGAGGTAGGGTTAAAATAGAGCCTTATATATCCAGTAACAATTTTTAAAAATAAATAACATTAATTATAAATAATTATCAAATAAATAATAATGTTGCTGACACATAATTCAATTACATTTAAAAATAGCTCTAAAATCATAAGCTTGCGTATCCAAAATAATTATTAATATTTTACATCACAAAATATTTACGTACATATTTTATTCTTTTGTTTTCAAAATAAGCGCCAATTAACTTTCACGAAGTTAGAGGCCGAGCAGTTAGAATTATGCTGCCAACACAATTTCCGGTACACGAACTTATAAAAACCCAATTGTCGAAACGCCTTTACATGCATGCGTTGGCTATTTTTAAAATTTAGTCGGTATTCTAATTTTTTAGAGGCGTGTGTAAAATACCCTTGAAGTTAAAGCAGCTGAAAAAAATTGCTAAGAAATAAAGGCAATTACTCCGGCTTCATGTCGGCGGGTAATGTCTTGCCGACATAGGAAGGCATCTTGAGAGTAAAATGTCACGTTAAAATATTCTGCACATTATACTATTGAACAAAAGTACAGCAACAAAATAGTAAAATTGCAAAATTCCCCTTATTCATTAAACCATCTTTGAATATAATATATTTTCTAATTTAAAAAAGTAATTAGCACCCTATAGCTCATTAAAAAAGATTATTCAACGTTTTCACTGCCTAAGTTTTATTTCATGGTTTTAGGTTTTTATATAAAAATGTAAAAAACAAATAAGATTAAAGTAAAGCAACAAATGTAATATATTAGATATTTTTAATCTTAATTTTAAAAATTTAAACTTAATAAGCACAACGTGTACTTAAATGACTATTAACTAGTATACAAGCATGTCCATTATTTGCTATGACTTCGGTACATCTTCAAAGCATTGTCGAAAACAAGTTCTTAAAAGTTTCTAAAGAAAGATTTCTCTAAACTTCACTGGTTTTGTTTACCAAAGCATGTTTTTTAGGATAGGTTTCGACTCTAGTTCTTCTTTTTACCTTTTTCCATAAATTCTCTATGATATCGAACGATTGGGCGGGCCAATCCAACACCCTAATATTATTCTTTTAAACAAATTTTGCACCAGTAAAGAGGAATGTTTTGGACCGTTGTCTTGCTGAATTATGAACCTTAATGGCATTTTCCAGTCAGCTTATGGAAGCACAGCGTCTTGTAGTATTTGTCTTTAAATAAATCGGCCAGTAGATATACTTAGCCGGAGCAGATTGCACCCCCCACCACTTTTTGATTGGTCGACCCCCCACCCAAGCCCCGCCCCCAAGCCCCGCCTCCAAGCATCTGATTGCTCGCCCCCACCTAAACCCCGCCTTCAAGCATCTGACCCCTTCCAGCAAGGCGCGCTAATTTCCCACTCCAAATTATGCATAGGAGGGATAGAAGAGAAGGGGTTGCAGCATAAAAGGTTGATAATTTCAGTTAAACGCTATTAGTTCTGAAGTAATAAAGTGTTCTTCTACTAAAGTTGAAATAAAATAAAACAATGGATTTTCAATCCAAATTGTATATTTATAATGGTACTCCATTAAATGGGCAACGGGAAGAAATGGAATCGATTCATAAGGAAGAAAAAATTTATTTTCAAAACACTACTGGTTTTTTAGCTGAGGATAGACTTAATACTCTTGTGGATGTTGACCGCTACAATTACGAGGATGATGATGATGAAGATGAAGATGAAGATGACTCCGGCACCGAGGAAGAAGTTCTGGGGAGTGGTTGTGGAGAAGAAGGGTTAGTGAAAATTAAAAAAATTAACGCTTCAGAAGCTGTGAAAGAGAACTATTTAAAACGTGAAGTGTGCGTAATGCAATCATACATATTAATCACATCCATGGCGGGTGGCATGTACAGTCTGTGTCACGAGTGTTACTTTTTATTAGCCATAGAACAACAACGTGGTAAACACATACATGTAAACACCCATTATAAGCGTGCCATGGATTGTTGTAAAGATGAAATTAAATGTAAAGTGTGTGAGCAAGTTCTACATATGATTATTTTATCAGACGTCTGTGTAATGTGTAATAAACCGGATGTACAGAAAATCACAAACCATAAAATTGAGAAAACAACCTTAGAACAAAGCGTGTGAAGACTTCTTTGAAGATTTAACTCTGCAAAATTGTTTAAACAGTATAACTATATATTTAAAAATGTTGGATCATTATAAATATACAATTTGGATTGATAATAGTTTTAGTTTAATAAATATTTCTAAGCGGAAATTTGTGTTTATATTTTCCTCAACATTAACCCAACTTAATATTCATGCGATAGATAAATGAAAAACGTAATGCAAGATAAAATTTTATTTATTACTGCATAAAGTTTAACAATTATTATTCATACTGTGTGTTAATATCACTCTTCGCACAGTAGCGTTTTTACTAACATATTTCTTTAATTCAGGTGATAAAGAGAGGTTAATCAAAAGTACAATTTTATTGGTAGCAATTCTTATAATTGTATAATAGTTTTACATTCTCCAATGCACAGTGGCAAGCTTGTACCGTTTTATGAAAATAACAATCAGGAACCTTCTTATATTTACTTAATTTTGGTTCATTAGAAGTCGGAATGCTAATAATGTTTTCGCTATCTAAAACTTTTTGTAAAAATTTTGTCTTTTCAACACCTTTTACATATACTTTTGGTTTATTAAATAAAATATATATATTTTTAAGAATATTATCAATCTCGTTTAAGTCAATGTATCCAGATTCCCAGTCTAAGCCGTGATATGTTTCACACCATGTAATAATTTTATTATCTTCAGGAGACAGCATGTTTCTTTTAAATGGAGGTTTAAATAAAAAAGTTGAAAGACGAAATCCATCATAAATTGCCACTTCTTTAGGAACGTAACCAAAGGAACAAGTATACCCTTGAATGTCAATAAAAATGTGTGAAGTGCACTCTTTCATGGTGTGCAGTGAAGTGAAGTATTGCTAGTAAAAATTCGCTTTTAAAATCCACCTTGTCGTGGAGTTGTTTTAATTATAATAAAGAAAAAAATGTTACAAAGAAAATATATTTAAAAACAAAGCAATATACAACTAAAAATTAAACTAAAAATTATACCTATAATTAAAAATACGTTTACACAACCTTTTCGGTTGTTTTCGTCGCACACACCTCAACACTTGAATATTACACTCACTCGATGGCGCGCTGCTGCTGCTGCCGTTGGCTGTGAGGGTGGTGTTGGCTCTGGGGTTGGTGTTGGCTGTGTCGCTCTCTGCTGCATTGACACCCAGTGTATCAGGGTGGAACGTGGTGGATTCTCCGCTAGGAGAATTCGGTCTTGTCGGGATATCGTAAATCCACAAATCCAGTAATAGTTCTTCCGTATCTGAATGAATCGTGTCGCAAAACTCGCTAAACTCAGGAAAACTCATTTTAGACACTTTCTTGCGCAAAGCTTCACTCATAGCGAATTTCATTGTACTGCACAGCGTGTTACGTAAAAGACAAGTGCGGTTAAAATGCGAGCGTTGTGGAAACTAATGAAAGATAACAACACGCGTCTCAATATAGTGTGAAGCAAGCTCCTCCCATATGTATAATAAAGCGGGAGAAAGGATGCACTCGACAACAAAGTTTTTTATTTGTAGCTTCATTATTGGAGATATATTTTAAAAAGTGGGTGGTGGGTTGGAATGTATGCACCAAAGTACCGCCCCTAACACTCCGTGCGCATGCGTAGCACGCTCGGTGTGCGCGTGGTACGCATTTTGGTCTACTGCGCAGATGTAAAAAAAGGCAGACAAAAAAAAAAAAAAAAAAAAAAAAAAAAAAAAAAAAAAAAAAAAAAAAAAAAAAAAAAGCAGACAGAAAAAAAAAAAAAAAAAAAAACGCAGACAGAAAAAAACAACTCGCAGACTGGTACTGCCTGGTACTAGAGGTCCCGCCCAGACGGATTCTCTTTATATTCTCTTCACGCTTCGCATTCTTCAGTGTCTGCAGTCGTACCTTGAGCTCGATATAATACAGTTGTTCCTTCTTACATTCCGCTCAATATATTTTTGTGTTCATTCCGCTACGGTTAATTTAACATCTTTTGTTCACTTCTCTTGTGCCTTGTGTTTTGTTATATCTATTTTTCGTAAGTATGACTTTAATTGATTTAACTGTCTTTGATTTAACATTCGCTTGTAATGTTCATGATTATATGGATTGCCAGATTTGTGGAATGAGTGATGAACAAATTGTTGCGCTTGACTCGATCAGTATTGCGAGTGAAAGCTTTTGTGATATTAAAGTAGAGGATTATACGATAAACAATATCGGTGAAGATCTAGAAAACATGTCTAATAATATAATAGTGAAATATTGTAATGAGGACTCGTGTCATGCTATTTCCGATGTCGAAGCGCAACAAACCACTTCTGAAACTGATGAAACTCACTCACATATAGTTCCAAATTTTAAAGAATCCGACATTTTACCAAATTTGTATACATGCTTAAAGAATGCATCAACCTATAATTATAATGAAATTTACGCATCAACAGTCAATTTTAGTGATGTAAAATTGTGTGAGCGAGCCTCAAACAAAAAGGTGTGCGGCATTTTCACCTGTTACACCAGTTCCAGAAGTGGATAATAAAGAGATTTTTATATATCCAGCAATACCTGTTTTAAATTTAACGGATGTTATTAAATCCGAGTTTGTTGAGATATATAAAAATGTCAATATTACGACTGAATCAACGGTACAAACAGACAGACATCCGGACAAAGAAAATGAGCAAATTGGTAATTTAATGATTTTATTGGAAGAAAGGAGGGAGACGATCGCACAGACAGACACACTCGCGGACAACGAAAATGAGCAAATTGTTGACTTAACATGTGACGCACAGGCAGACAGACTGGCGGACAACGAAAACGAGCAACTTGTTGACGGTGAACAAACAATTAATTCGATCGGCAAACGGGATGTAGACGGGAACCAAACTATTGATCAGATCGGATCAGAAACGGATGAATCAACTTTAACCGGTGATTTGACAGTTTTCAATAAAATAAGTATTACAGGGGATGGGAACTGCCTCTTTAGAGCTGTAAGTTTCTTCCTTTATGGGGATCAAGACGGGTTTAAGGAGGTCAGAGCTGAGGCCGTAAAATATATCAGTAAAAATTGGCATATTTTCGAAAATTTTTTATTTTATTTCAATATGGATAGAGATGCATATTGCTCATTAATGGCACAAGATGGGATTTATGGAACATCAATAGAATGTTTGGCCATTTCAGATATTTATAAATTAAACGTTAAAATATACACTAATAATAATGTTCAGCCCACGACTATAAGTTCGATGGAGCACTCAAAAACCATTAATCTTCTTTTTACTGGAGAGCTCACATCTGGCCACTTCAGCTTATTACTAGAAAAATTAGTCGAGGATAAAAATAATAGCAATACTTTAAAAGCTGATTCTTCCCAATTGTCAAAATTTACTACAACTGCCTCCAAATTATTAAATGAAATTACAACTACCCCCAAATTATTAAATGAAATTACAACAGAACCAAAATTAACCTGCAGAAAATTCCACAAAACTGGCGATGTTCCGTACAAGAGTGAGCTTGATAAATTTTTACGAGCTAAACCTAAAAAAAATATATCAAGCAAGGATATGCGACGTAGCTGTGGACTAATGAAATCATTATTCCACAACTACTTGTCCTTAGGTGAGGCTTGTAAAAATTTAAATTTTGTCGGGGAAGTTTTAAATAGGCAGGGAAATCTTCTAACCAAATGCGGAAACCTGCTCTTCGAGTCATGCTTCGAATCAATAGATATATAAAATATTTTTTCCCTTTCCCCCACTTCTTTATTACCCATTTCCCTTACTCCATTTATATCCTCTCCTGGTGGAGTTATTGACTACCTTCCCGCGGTTCCACTGTTTAAACCAAAGTCAACATTTTATTTCCTCAGTATTAAACATGTCCTTCTTGTGCACACTGTGTTTACGCGAGTTTAAGCAAAAGCGAGGTGTAGTGAGACATATCAAAGAAATTTGCTTATCAAATACATACGTCTCAAATCCCGATGATTACATAATTGATGGTGAGTTATTTTTTGTTTAACATTTTCTTTTTATTTATGGGAAATTATTATTTTTAGTTAATAAAAAATTTTTCTCGCAAGAAAAAGTTCGACACTGCCTGGACTGTGATGTCTGCGTCTCAAATGGATGTTGGACTTCTCATTTAAAATCAAATGCTCACAAATTAAAAGCCTGCAAGTTTAGTGAATCTGGTATAGAGATACTAAACAGCGCATTTCAATGCCGCATTATTTCATATAAAATATCTTCCTCAAAACACTTTGTTGAATTACAAGAATTCCAAGAAAATGTACAGAATATGGTAGTTAAAGTTATTCAACATGAATTGAAGAAACACAATGTCATCAAAATTAATTTGGAGCTGTTTGGATTGTACTATTTACCACATTCTAGAACTTCTGAAATTAAATCTCACAATACAGTTTTCGAAGTTGTAACACAATCTACAAATCTGATAATGGTATATGAAAAATTAATGGGAATAATTCATGGAAAATTTGATGAATTTGCAGAACGCGATTCAGGTGTGTATAAGTTTATACATGTTTCGTTCTCACTAGTTTTTCAAAAACTGTAAATAGTATCAATGAAATTAAAAATATTAAAACTTAACCATTTTATTTTAGGATGGGTTCTGCAACAAATACTTCATCTTGAAGTTAATGTAAATAAGTATAATCCATTGAGGAGTTCATCATACATACCTCTTCCAAGGGAGATTCAATGGAAAAAGGCTGTTGTTAATGTGCAAAATAGTGATCAGTTTTGTTTTGGTTATGCGGTTGTATCAGCTTTTTACCATGGAGATCCCCGAAATCCAGCATCGTATCCGCAGTTTAGGGAGTTATTCAACTTTGAAGGTATAGACTTTCCAGTATCTATTAAAGACATTGCTAAATTTGAAGAATTAAATAATGTATCGATAAATGTTTACGGTTTAGAAGTCGCATATAAGAATGGGAAAAACATTTATGAAGTGATTGGTCCTCTACATTTTTGCAAGGTTAGATCTAATACCCATATAAATTTATTACTATTATCGGAACTAGATGATATGGGTAATACTAAAAATCATTACTGCTATATAAGCGATCTTTCTCGTCTAGTTTCCAGTCAAGTTACTAATCACGAACATAGAAAATATTTTTGTGATGGCTGTTTACAATTTTTTACTACTTTGAATATTCTTAAGCAACACATGCAAAATGATTGCAACTTTGTTAGAAATGATTTTCCTTCAAAAGAGTATATATTAGATAAATTTGGCAATATGGTGCCTGAAAATATATTAAAATTTCAAAACATTGAAAAACAAATGCAAGTTCCATTTGTCGTTTATGCAGACTTTGAATGTACTTTAAAACCTATCCAAAATGATTATGATGAAAATTCGTCACAAACTTACACTTTGAAAAAATTTGAACATATACCACATTCATTTGCTTATTATATTAAATGTTCATTTGATGATGCTGTTTCAAAATTTCATTTATATCGAGGGAGGGATTGTATCAAAAAATTTGTAGAAGATTTAGAATCGGATGTTAAAGCAATATATTCAAAATATTTAAAAAATATTACACCAATGTTAAAACTTACAAATTCTGATAGGGAAATGTTTCACAAGTCAACACATTGTCATATTTGCAAAAAAAGTTTTCTAAACATTTCGGATAAGGTGAAAGATCATTGTCATATCACTGGAAAATTCAGAGGTGCAGCACACTCAGTGTGTAATTTAAATTTCAAAATTCCAAACTTTATTCCAGTCATAATGCATAATTTAAAAAATTATGATAGCCACCTTTTCATAAAATCATTGTGTTTAGATAAGGAGCAAATTGATGTTATTCCTATGAATAAGGAAAAATACATTTCCTTTAGCAAATACCTCTGGGTAGATAAAATAAAATATAAAAATGGAAGAACACGAGATAGGTATTTAAAACTCAGGTTTATTGATTCATATCAGTTTTTGCCATCGTCTTTGGATAACTTATCAAGTATACTTGATGATTCTCAATGTTTAGAAATCAGAAAAGAATTCTCAAATGATTTACAGTTTAAAAATATAAGAAAGAAAGGTATATTTCCTTATTCATATATTGATGATATTTCAAAATTTGATGAAACAAATTTACCAGCTGCAGAATTATTTTATAATGAATTAAAAGGTGAACATATTTCAAGTATGGATTATCAACGTGTTAAGGAAATTTGGGATATGTTTCAATGTCAAACACTTGGTGATTATTCGGACATTTATTTAAAATCTGATGTTTTGCTGTTAGCAGATGTTTTTGAAAATTATAGAAACCTTTGTTTAAAAACATACAAACTCGACCCAGCACATTATTTTACTGCACCGGGATTAAGTTGGGATGCCATGTTATTGCACACAGGAGTTGAATTAGAACTTCTTACCGATCCTGACATGCTTCATTTTTTTAAAAAAGGTGTGAGAGGGGGTGTTAGTACTTGCGTACAGCGAAAATCAATTGCAAATAACCCGTTTCTTGTTAATTTTAACCCATTAGAACCCACGAAATATATAATTTATTTGGATGCGACCAATTTATATGGTTATGCAATGAGCCAATATTTACCTCAAAAAAATTTTGTTTGGATATCTGAAGAAGAGATTGATAACATTAAACAAAATATTAGTAATATATCTGATACAGCAGAAACGGGTTATGTTCTTGAAGTCGATTTAGAATATCCCACAGAATTGCATGATGAGCACAATGATCTACCATTCTGTCCTGAAGGTCTAATTCCTCCCAATTCAAAATATTCGAAATTAGTACCAAATTTAAGAAATAAAGAAAAATATGTTATTCATTATATCTATCTAAAACAATGTTTGCGTTTTGGTTTAAAACTTACAAAAATACACAGGGCCATAAAATTCACGCAATCACCATGGCTTAAAGAATATATTGACTTAAATACAAATTTGAGAAATTCTTCAAAAAATAAATTTAATAAAAACTTATATAAGACTAAAAATAATAGCATATATGGCAAAACTATGGAAAATGTGGATAGAAGGGTTGATGTAAAACTGGTATCACATTGGGAGAGAGTTGGTCATAAAATTAATTGTGCAGAGATGTTTATAGCAAAACCTTATTATAAAGATTGCAAAATATTTTCAGAAAATTTAGTAGCTTTACAAATGAATAAAACAAAAATTGAATATAACAAACCTATTTATGCAGGGTTTTCAATATTGGATATTTCTAAGACTGTAATATATAATTTTTTTTATGACTATATTAAGCAAAGGTATGGAGAAAATGTTTCTCTTTTGTACACAGACACCGATTCTCTTATACTGGAAGTTTCAACCGAAAATTTTTACGATGATATGAAACACAACCTAGATAAATTCGACACATCTAACTATAATAAAGCTAATATTTATGATATTCCTCAAAATATTTCTGCGGTTGGTAAATTTAAAGATGAATATGCTGGTGAACCAATCAAAAGTTTTTATGGGACCGGTGCGAAAGCATACTGCGTTGAAACAGAACATAACGTTCTTAAAAAAGCAAAGGGTGTATGTCGCTCATCCATTCAAAAACAATTAACCATTACCGATTACATAAACGTAATTGAACAAAATTCTAAAGTGTATTGCACAATGTATGCCTTTAGATCACATTCACATACTATATATACTGAATTAATTCATAAATTGGCCTTGACTGCTGATGATGATAAACGATATTTAATTCCTGGGAGTAGTAAAACTTTAGCTTGGGGTCACCATGACATACAGTTATATGAATTGTGTAAAGCTGTTGATATTGTTAACAAAGATGAATAATGTAATTTATGTAAAATTATTTTATATATAATGAAAAACTATAATAGTTGCAGGTCAGTTGTTAGGTAATCGTTATAGAAAAATGATTGCTAATACTATGTTAGTGTTGTCTGCTCTAATAGGGAATATAATATATGTTAATTATGTTCCGAAAACTCACCTTGCTGAGATTTGTATTAATACAAATAAATCAGATAATAAACCTGAATGTTGTTATGTAATGAAAATAACTAATATAAATGGTAGTACCATGTGGTATCACCAAGTCGATGATAAGTATATATCTTCAACAAGATATTTTAAGATAAAATACATGTATCCTAATAAAACTATAATTAATTCAGAATGGAATGTACTGTCACAACAAAGTGAGATTACTTGCGAATATTTTACCATTTTATACGTAACCCTTTCATGTTTCATCTTAATTTTTGTAATGTATTTATTTACATCATTTTTCTTGTGGAAAATATATAAATTTTTACACTAATAATAATCAATTATAGTAAAAGTAAGTGATATGTAGTGGGAGATCTCTCCGGATGGAGGGGGAAATATGGTATAAAAGAGTAAATATATCTGAACTGGACAGTAGTTGCGACGTTAAAGTTAGAAGTATAAACATGAATACTCCGAACACTATTCACCCTAATAAAGTAAATTCATATTATACTGAAGCATTTTCTCCAAGTTTAACTTCAAACAACATTTTCAATTCTGGTAGTGATAGTGATTTTAAAAACACAAGTGTTTTTCAACAGTGGTTTCATCCTTTAAATAAGTCTATCAATAAATATATATGCATTGGTTTAAGTGTGGAAGATTTTAACCCGTGTATCAAGCTGTCGGGAAGTAAAGGAATTTCAATTCTTTTAAGTGAAAGTGAGTGGAGGGAAATCCTGATTTATCAAGGTGTAATAACTAGTAACCTGTTTTCATCAGAAATACGTTGCGAGCCTTTAGAATTCGGAAACATTGGATTACACTTTGAAAAAATTCGAGATGAAATTCTCCTAAAAATTAAAAAAAATGGATTGTACATCTATCTAGGGAGAGAAACAGTTTGCAATTTGTGGCAGTTAATTCCAATGATAGAAAAAAGATTAACTCTTTTTAAAAATCAACAATTTAAACAATATTTTTCAATCTTTAAAAACAATTATGTAAATTGTGAAGGTGACATTGCAAATAAAATATATGAAGTATTAGCTGGGCAGGAAAACACGAGTGAAAATATTTGTGCAATTCTGGAGTTAGCTATTTCACATCCAACCATTCTTGAACGCAAAATCAAACAATTTTAACGATATGAAGAAAGTACAGTTCAATGAGAAGATAAACGAGGTTCATACAATAATCGCTTGGAGTTTCGCTTATAGACAAGCTAGAGAGAATATGTATGAACAATTGGCTAGGGATCGATTCCATTTCAAAAGAAGAATTGAACGCCTTGCTGCAATTTTAAATAAAGTTTTAACTAGGGAACATAGAGATAAAATTTTTTATAAACGTTTCACATGTAACCAATAGATAAAAATAAAAAACAGTTAAATAAATGTAGTGTGTTTTATTTCATATTTAGGAATTACAGCTATAACAAGTATATATTATTTTAGTATTTCAGTTTTCGGAATCCAAGAATTGTGTGACTTATCCATTCCTAACCATTTAACATAAACTTTGCCTCCTTTTCGTCTTAATACTTTTTCAACTAGATACACATCAGGATGTTTCACTTTTTGCAACTCCTCTTCATAAAAACCTCCTTGAATATCATTATTTTTTTCATCTTTCAGTAAATATACTCTAGGGTTAGTTAATTTTACTTCTTTAACTTGGAAAATTTCATTAGACCAATTTGGTGTATACCCTTTTCGAAATGCCTCTCTATATTTACTTATTCGAACAAAATCGTCTTTTTTATATTTTGGGTTTTTGGGATCAAGGGTTTTTGGAAAAGTGTAAATATGTTTTAGAATCTCCTTTTCATTATTTTTATTAACCTTATCAGGTGCTAACCCTATTGTTTTATGCTTTGAATTATTATACCTTAACACAATATCGTTTAAAATCTCTACCCATTTGTAATTTCCCTGTAAGCTAAAATTTTTCCACATATGATTTTTTAATGTTCTATTTACTCTTTCCACAATACTTGCTTTTAAATTTGAGAATGTGCTATAGTGATTAATTTTATATCTATTCATCAACTCTTTAAAATCCTTATTAAAAAATTCTTTTCCCATATCGGTTTGAAGGTTTTTTGGAATATTATTAACTACTTTTAAAATATTATTCATGGCCGAAGTTACGTCTTGCGCAGTTTTTCTTTTAACAGGTTGAGTCCAGACATATTTGGAAAAAGTGTTTATTACTACTAAAATATATCGATACCCTTTATTAAATTTTGCATAGGGTAGCATCTCTACTAAATCAGCTTGCCACAAGTCATTTAATCCTTTAATTATTACACGTCGACGCTTAAAATTTTTTCTAGCTGGTTTATGTAATTCATTAACAACTTCTTCCTTGATGTTAGTTTGCTTACTCATGACTTCTAAATGTTTATTTTTCTATTTCTACACTGCATTTTATTAACAATTCCCCATAAAAATCTTCTAAATGGCTACTTTCAGGACGATGAAAAGAAAGAACATCCCCTTTCTTTAGTTTTAATCCGACAGGGTCAATAACTTTTTTTCCATTAATTTTAAGAAAAATATATTTTTTTGGGTACTCTGCCCCAATTATTGTAGCAGATTCTATAGGAAAAATATAATTAATTCTTTTGTCTTGTAAAAGTTGGTAAACTCCATCTGAGAGATTGTAATTTCCCATAAAAGGTAGCACCAAATTATAATATAATTTCACATCACTGATATCAACAATTTTTAAAACATTTTCCCTACTAAAATTGGGTGACAAGTTACTGTTTATATTATCCCTCCCAAATATGTGGGAGCCAAACTTATCAATAGACATCTTAGCAGTCAACGGTATAATAAACAATACTTCAATTATGACAAGTATTTATCCAATTATTTTTGCTTCTCGTAGTTCTTCTAAAATCGATATTATTTCATTTTGATGACCAGTATGTCCAGCCATTTGCGATGACATCAACAATTTCAATCTATCTATGATTTCGTTTGGATCGTCATAATATACATAATCTAATTTCTTTTTTGATAAATTTAACATAGCTCCCCCCTTTTTTGAACCAAGTCTTGTTGTTCTTTGACGCGTTTGAGGAGGTTGTAATCTCTCCAGGCTAGAGACGCTAGTGATACTTGAAGTGCTGGAAGTACTTCTCGGTTTAATAATTTTGTTTTCTATTAAGTATGGTTTAATAATTGTAAGATACTTTGGATCAGTGGTGCCTTGAATTTGGTCATTAGCATCATAATTTCTCCTGTAAGCATTAGTTCGTGTCAAAATATCCATATAGTTTTTAAGATCGTTCGAGGTGAAACCTTTGGGATCTTGAAAAAACAAAAGTTCATATAGTCCAGGGGTACCATTATATGCCACATTTTTAACTTTAATATTCTCTTTATCAAAATCAAGCAAACTGTCTCCAATTTGCCATTTTTCAGCATCGGCATCATGTCTTAGGCCGTGTGTGTTATCCAGATCTCGCTCGCCTTTAACTGACGCATCAACAAAAGCTCTTACTAGTGGGTGAAATGCTTCAAGATATTCATTGTAGGATGGCAATCTAGTTAGTTCTAACATTTCGCGTCTTGTATCTTCTAGTGTAGGTTGCAAGGTTGATTCTTCTTGATTTTCTCTAACTGTAGAGCTTAATCTCGGTCTTAACAAAGATCCGTTATCATCTAAAAATGCATCATCACTAGTCTCAAAAACTTCTTCATTTTGTAAAAACGATGGTACATCATATGGCAGATATCTTTGGTAAATATTAGATTTTCTTTTGGTTATTTCCTTTTTTTGTGGCGTAGAAAACAATGGTACTGAGGAAATTTCAGGTTTTATGTGCGCTTCCGTTTTAATGGTTTTAATTAATTCCCGTAAAGGTTGAGTGATCGGTTTGAATTCTTTTTCCTTACGAAATTCAGTCTCAGCAATATCTGATTTTAAAGCATTATATTTTTGTTTAACATCCTTTCTCGTTTTTATTAACTCTTTAATTGCTCTTTCATCCATCTTTATGAAAGTTATGATGTTTACTGAATACCAAAAATTTTAGTAAACTGTTATATACTCTAAAGAAAAATAAAATTATCAAATCCTTTTCTATAACGCCCATCATTTAACGGACAATCTTTATCAATTACGATGAAATCATAATACTTTTGCCAACATAAAGCGCACATATCTTTAAATTCTTGAAATGACATATCACTGTTCACATGGTCGTTATATATATGTTTTAAGTTGGTGGCATCCTGTTGAAAGATAACAAGCAAATTAGCGTTATCTCTTATTAACTGTTTAGGAATAGAAGAATATGTCTGACATAAATAAAAACAGTCGGTATTTTTATGTCGTCCAAAACAAAAATAATCTCTCATAATTGTTTGGTCACAACAAACAATATCATCAAATACAATAACAGAATTTGATTTTATGTCATTAGGTGGTACAATGTCCTCAGCATTTGATGACTCAAAATAACCTATGAATTTTAGCGGAGTTAAAAGGGTTCTTAAATATTCATATTTGGGTTGGTACAGTGATTTCGAATAAACATATACATTTTCAAATCTTAAACCATTAACTTCTGTCAGAAGCGAAATTATTACGTTAGTTTTTCCACAGCCTGAGGGACCTACAATTAAACAGCGTTTACAACTTCCACCAAATAATTCACCATGTTTTCTATACGTATCTTGAGTAAACTCAAAATTTTTTATTGGTAAAGAGATATTTTGCTTTTTAATCTTCATCCTTTCAACATCACTATTTAAATAAGAACATTACAAAATATTACTCATTTTATATATAATGGTTAAACATATTACTTTAAGTAGCAGTCGCGCTAAGAGTGTTAAGAGGAAAGGTAGGGGTGTGGTTAACACCTTGATAGATAAATTACCCATAGAACTCCATTTACCTTCATACAAGTTTTGCGGTCCTGGTACAAAATTAAAGAATAGGCTTGCTCGAGGTGATAAAGGTATTAATCAGTTAGATGAAGCTTGTAAAGAACACGATATAGCATATTCAACATATTCTAATTTAGATCAAAGACATAAAGCAGATCAGGCTTTAGCCAATAAAGCTTTTAAACGATTCAAAGACAAAAATTCTAGTATAGGTGAAAAGTTATCTTCACTGGTTGTGACTGGAATAATGAAAGCTAAAACAAAATTGGGTATGGGTTTGAGGAGAAAAAGAAAACAAAAGCGTAAGAAAGGTGGTCAGATAACTTTTAATAATGCTGTTAAAAAAGCGCGTAAAGGTATCATCGGTAAGAAGTTTAATAATATAAAAAATGCTGTTAGCGCAGCTTTGTCATCCATTAAAAGGGGGAAATTAAAAGTTATAGAACCTAAGCAAAGAATCATTCCAATTCCAAAAACTGGAGGAATTTTACCATTAATACCACTTTTTGCTGGATTATCTGCTTTAGGAGCTTTGAGTGGCGGCGCTGCTGGTATTGCACAAGCAGTGAATTCAGCTAAAAACGCGCAAAAAAAATTAGAAGAAGAAAAGAGACACAATAGGATTATGGAGAAAATATCGATAGGGAAAGGGCTTTATTTAAAACCTTATAAGAAAGGGTGTGGTTTATATTTAAAACCATATCCAAAAAACTGTTAAAACTGCTACCTCGCAAACCTTTAACAAATTTTGATTTAATCAAATATGCAAAATTGCTAAAACTGCCGAATTTTAGAGGAGTTTTTATGAGAACAAATTTACCAACCAAAATAAAAAAATATGAAACGGGTGTTATTAATTTGGATGACAATAGGGGAGAAGGCACACATTGGACTGCCTATATTAAAAGAAATAAACATATAAATTACTTTGATAGTTTCGGTAACCTTAGACCGCCAAAGGAAGTAATAAATTATTTTTTTAGCGATGGTAGCCATAATAACGTAAAATACAACTACAATAGATATCAGTCTTTTGACACTTTTACATGCGGTCAATTATGTTTACAATTTATTTATAATAATGTGTAATTATGTTTATATTTTATTCCACTCGAAACCATCATGTCGTTTACTATTGCTCTTTCTGGTGACTCCGCTGTATTACAGTCAGTATTCCATCCTCCAATCTACTTAGATTCTAACTCCTCATATGTTGTCGGACTAACAAATTTTGAAACTTTTAATGCCATACCAAATATAGATGACACAAATAATAAAGTTTATTTTGGAAAAAATAATGAGTTTTTACAAATTCCACCAGGAAGTTATGAAATAGATGATATTAATAAATATTTACAAAACCAGTTTGAAAAGAAAGGTATTTCATTTCATCTTTATGCAAATAACAACACACTAAAATCATTGATTAAATCCACTACAGATATTATTTTCAAGGAGGGAACAATAGGTACACTTTTAGGGTTTCAAGAGGGCACTATTCCTGGTGATGGAAAACCGAAAATGTCAGAAAATCCTGCAGAGATTATAAAAGTCAATTCTTTATGTATTGATTGCAGTATCGCTGAAGGATCCTATCTGAACGGAAAGCCAGTGCACATTATTCATCAATTCTTTCCTAATGTTAGTCCGGGCTTTAAAATTATAGAAAGTCCTCAAAATATTATTTATTTTCCTGTTACTGTTAACGTAATAGATAAACTTACTGTAAAAATAATAGATCAAAACTTAAAACTTGTTAATTTTCGAAACGAAATTGTTACAATTAGATTACATATAAAACAGCTATAATGGTTATACTATATAATGTCTTAGAATGTGATAAATTATTCAGAAACAATAATGTTAAAAGGTATAAGAAGAACAAACATTTAAAATTTAAGATTAGTAGAAAGCCAAACACACAACGGATAACACGTGAAAACAAAATTTTTCTTAAATCCCTGGGTTTAAAGATATTAGTATAACATGGATATCCTAAATGTATCACAAAATATTAACATAGACAATTCAATCACACATTCAGAATTTCATGCTTACGAACCATATTTACCATCAAAATTGGGGAATAATGATGAAATTATCATTCCTATTCATGAAGTAGAAAAATATACGCTTCCTTCCGAAAGCTTTCTTCACATAGAGGGTAAATTAACTAAAGAAGATGGGAAAGTTTCAACAACATTAGAACTTGTTAATAACGGGATAGCTTTTCTTTTTAAGGAAATACGTTATCAGTTAAATGGCGTTACGGTAGACTCGGTTAGAGATGTTGGATTAACTTCAACAATGAAAGGGTATTTATCGTATAACAAAAACGAGTGCAACAAATTAAAAAATGCCGGCTGGTTTCCGGGAGAAGCTTCCAAGGTAGTCGATTCTGCTACAGGGTTATTTAGCGTTTGTATCCCACTTAAATTTTTAATGGGTTTTTTTGAAGATTATAAAAAAATAATATTGAATTCAAAACAAGAACTTATTTTAATTCGAGACAATTCGGACAAAAATGCTACAATAAATACTAATGGGAATGAAAATCCCAAAATTGAACTCACCAAATTAACTTGGAATGTGCCTCACATATCAGTAGCTATCCCACAAGAATTAGCTCTTACGAAACTTATTGATAGAAATACAAACATATTAATTGCATTTAGAAGTTGGGAATTAATAGAATATCCGGAATTAACAAAAACAAGTCGTCACAACTGGCCTGTCAGAACTTCGACTAAGGTGAATACGCCTCGCCATGTAGCACTATGTTTTCAAAAAAATTTGCGAGATAAAGTTACAACAGATATGAGCAGATTTACTGATATTAAATTACGAAACATTAAAGTATATTTAAATTCAGAAAGGTACCCATATAACGATCTATTTTTAGACTTTGATAAAAATAGGTATTCATTATTATATGATATGTTTTCACAATTTCAAAAATCATACTATGGTCTATCACCCGAACCAATTTTTTCCCCAGAGGAATTTAAAGATTATGCACCTATCACCTATATTGACTGTTCACATCAAAAAGATTCAATTGAAAGTGGTCCAATTGTTATGAGAGTAGAATTTGAATTACACAGTGACCTTCAAGATGATGTTTCTGCTTACTGTCTTGTGTTACATGATAAAATATTTAGTTATAATCCACTAACCAAAAGTGTTAAACAACTTTAATAGGCATGCGCAATTATTTCTATATAATAAGTTTATTTCATATACGATTTTTAGTATTCGGTAGATAGTTATGAACACGCAATATTCAAAACTATTAGCCCAACACATTAAGGAATTAAATAAACTAAAGCAATTAATTGACAGCTATTGTTTAAGAAGAAGGATGTTTAGAAAGTTTAAGTATTTGAAGATTTAACTATGAATACTGTTATTGATATTCAAGGATTTAAAATAGAAAATAATGAGTTTATTACAAAGGAGCTAGCAGCATATGATGGATATCATATCACACATTATATTTTTAAGCGACCATTTCAAATGGATCTGCTA
The DNA here is from genome assembly GCA_963971165.1 of Philopedon plagiatum. Taxonomy (NCBI): domain Eukaryota; kingdom Metazoa; phylum Arthropoda; class Insecta; order Coleoptera; family Curculionidae; genus Philopedon; species Philopedon plagiatum. Next base: position 26,446,291 of record OZ020190.1, read on the forward strand.
CCACCAGATTTGCATAAACAGGCTATATGGGTGATGAAAAACCATCACTGCATTCCATGGAACGAAGGATTTACACCGCTACACAAATTTTCCGATATTATTAAATATTTAACACTCAAAAGTGATTTGGTGTACGTAAAAGGAAAGGAGAAGGCTGACATCATTCGCAAATATAGTCACAAGCCTGTTATTGAATTGGATAATCATCCAACTATACAAGCTGATCAACCACATTGCTTTTATCATGCAAAGGACTATTGCATCTGCGCCTTAACTAATGTTTTTAATTTGTATAATCATTTTTTAATGGATGATAAATAAAACATAATAAATTGTATTAAGGTGTTTTATTAAGCAGTTATTTTTTCACTTAAATGAAAACATAGTTTTGCAATATTGATATAAACAATAAACACAATAACAAATAATTCTTTCCCTCTTAGAAGCTTATAGAAAATTCAAACATGTTTTGACGTCCAGAAATCTGTTTCAAGTTAATCTTATCTTGAAATTTTCTTCTAAAATCTTCAGATAGATCTTGACAACGTGATATTCGTTTCCAGTCAACTCTATCTTGAAATTCTTCTATAAACTTTTCAGTAATGTTTTGATTAGCAGAGATCCATTTCCAATTAACCCTATTTTGAAATTTTCTTATGAAGTCTTCAGATAGATTTTGACAAGGAGAAAGCCATTCCCAGTCAACTCTGTTTTGAAATTCTTCTATAAACTTTTCAGACAAACCTTGATATTTATTTTGACAAAGAGAGATCCATTTCCAGTTTACTTTATCTTGAAACTTCCTTATAAAATCTTCAGACAGATTTTGGGAACGGGAAATCCGCTTCCAATTAACTTTGTCTTGGAATTCTTCTATAAACTCTTCACTTAGTTTCTGATATGCAGATATCCATTTCCAGTTAACTTTATCTTGAAATTTTCTTATGAACTCTTCAGATAGTTTTTGACTATGAGAAATTCTCTCCCACTTAACTTTGTCTTGAAATTCTTCCATAAATTTTTCAGACAGCCATTCAAATTTGGATATACGCTTCCAATCAATAAGTCTTCTATTAAGATAGTCAACTACTAATAAATTAGTTGCAGAGCATTCATAAAGCTTCAACAAATCCGATATTTCTAGCTTTTCAAGTATTTCATCGTAAATATAATTATCCATTTTATTTAAGCTAAAGACTCTTTAGAAGTTTACGGCAAAACTGAAATGTGAAGCTTCCTTTCAATCGATATATTATATAGCTTTTCCCCCACCTTTTCACAGCTTAGGGAGGGGGTAAAATAACGCTGACCATCATTAGCCAAATTTATGGAATAATCACTAACATTTCAATATAAATTGGTTTAGTGACATGATTAAAATTGCTAATCCCTATTGCAGCACATAATACATCAAGACCATTACTCTGAGGGGTTGTGTGTAATCTACCTTCTATTACTGAATTCTCATATACCTTTCGAAATTGAGTTCTGCATACTGCATACAATTCTTCATGAACTATGTTGTGAGAAATTGTTCTTAACGATACATATTTAGCTATATTAACAGTCTTTTTTAATTTTCGATGAAAACTAAAATTGTATATATCACCAAACTTGGTGGCACAGTAATTACACATATTTAGCAATGTTTTTAAAAGTCATTAAAATTTATTAAAAAACTTGTTAACTATACAACAATTTAAGTCATCATTTACTTCTTCAACCCCCTTTTCTTTGGTCAAGAATTCTTGGACAAGTGTTACTGGAAATAGTTCTCCATATCCCAAACGATGTAGCTGGTCTACAACAACATTAATACACACAGATCGTTCGGTAAATGTGTCACACATCATAATTCCATTAATACACTTTTGAAAATTCACATGATAATTATTAAAATAGTATGCGTAATAATCTTCCCAATATTTAAAACTCGTACGATCTTCAAAGTATTGATGTTGCAGCTCTGCGTATTCTTCTAATAAATGCAGTCTAGTCAAGTTAACAGCTTTATGAAAGAATATACTAATTTCCGAATTGCAAATACCGCACAGATCCATAACACTAAATATTATTAGTATCTTGTGACAGCGCTGCAGTGGTACTAAAGACGCGACTAATACATGAATGCTCTTAAGCTACGATCCCTTCTCTCACACCCCTCCTATGCATAATTTGGAGTGGGAAATTAGCGCGCCTTGCTGGAAGGGGTCAGATGCTTGAAGGCGGGGTTTATTAGCGCGCCTTGCTGGAAGGGGTCAGATGCTTGAAGGCGGGGTTTAGGTGGGGGCGAGCAATCAGATGCTTGGAGGCGGGGCTTGGGGGCGGGGCTTGGGTGGGGGGTCGACCAATCAAAAAGTGGTGGGGGGTGCAATCTGCTCCGGCTAAGTATATCTACTTCGGCCCATGATTTCATCGATTAGGTAAATGGAACCCCATGGTAGAAAAGCATTTCCATAAGAAAACGCTACCACGTCCGTATAATCGTAGGTGTAGCATGGGTTATAGCGTTCATTAACAGGCCTTCTTACACGACGCATACCATCGAAATTGAATACATTGTACCTTGTTTTTTCACTGAATAATACTTTCCTCCTGTCATTTACGGTCCAGTGTAAGCGATTTATGGCAAACACGAATCTGGATGCTCTATTTCTGCTAACAAGATTTGCTTCCACTAATCTTCGTTGGATTGTTCTGCTGCTGACATTGAGGTCAGGATTTTCTGCTTTTATCCGGATGCACGAGTTCTAAGGGCAATGTCTTGATGTTCGCATCATCATTCTGTCCATTTGTACAGTAGTTTTCTTGGGTCTACCTCTGGAACTGACTAAATTGTCCTCTAATATTAACAGCCAGATTCTCCAAAGCTAGTTTGGTTTAATGTGACAACCAGAAATTTTAAACTGACAAGTGTACGAATAAGATAACTGAGTTTTATACTACGAATTTATTTCCAAGCTTTTTCGCAAAATTAAGAACAGCGCAATTTTATTGCGTACTTTTGAAAATAAATCCCGTGTCAATAGTCTACATTTCCCTTCTCTTCAGATGCCTACGGTACGTCAGTACTTAGGCTTGAAGTCTACGTGGGATGTCTTAGATAAAAAAAAAATATAGAACTAAATGTATTACAACAATTCGTTCCAAGATGAAATCCATTTGGAAACCAAGCAAATCGCTAAAATATGAAAATAATTCGTAACCTTTTAATGACGACCTATTAACAATGAGAGAACAAAAACCTGTCAAAACATAACTGATCAACTATAATATCTTAATTTAAACCCGTACTAAATCTTGATTCTTCTTAGTGAAGCTGAACGTTAAATTTTTAATTGTTTTGGGGACTGTATGGTTTCATAATACGTCGTGCAATATCCGCCTCTTTTTAGCCACGCCCATACTCATCAATTCAATGTTTTAACCGGATTTCAAGTTTCAACCCCTTTGAGCATTCTCAGTTATTAAATTAAAATTAATTTTAAAAAAATTCTTTTTAAACAGTACTTACTTTGAAAATGTAAGAAAACATGACGAAAACGATTTTGCTGCTTTACTTTTGTCCAGATTAAAAATATCAAACCCTAAACAAAATGCTAAGAACAAAGGATGGCTTTAATGTCTAAGACATTTTTTAGAGTATTCATTCAGCAAAGAAATATCTAGTGGATATTTTTTTACGTTCACTTTGAATATATTTATTATCTTTGTACATTTTGCTGCATTACGTTTGTCCAGTAGTGTACAAAGAATGGAATTTTCATTACCTTCAAAAATATAAACATGATCATCACCATGTAAAATTATAAATCGACAAGAAATGGTCTTCTTTGACATTTTAAAAAAATCCTGTTTTATGAAATTTTAAATGAAGAAAAAGTTTATAATTTCGTTCATTTAATCCAATTCAAATTTGTAGTTCTTTATTTACTGAAGAAATATTTTCTTCTGACAGCCAACGCTAACAAACAAAATTTTATATTAATTTAATCTTTTTCATGATGCGTCTATGGTTTGTCGACGGAATACTATGCATTTCCTTCATTAAGCCAGGAAGACATAAAGACCCGCACACTCGCACAGGCACAATAAAGTTGCTTTATCTTTATTTTTCCACTCTTCCGCTAGTTCCAGGTAGGTAGTTTACGTACGTTAAGTTTTCTAATCATTTCAGTGCTCTTTGTTCATTTAGTTACTTTCTTATTTACAGTGTCTTATCTTTTACGCTTCGTTTATTAAAAATTTTTGATTTAGGTACACGGTACAGAAAATCCGTTTGTGAAATAATAGTACGTAAATTAGAATAAAAATAAAACAATATTAACAAGTTATGAGTTACCGTTAAATATATAGAAATTTAATTTTTTCAAAGTATGAAGACTTATAAGACGTATAAGTACTTATCTTATTTCCCAAAATTTTTATAGTAAAAAGGACAATAAATTTTAACAAAAGTTATTATAAATTAAAATTACATTGAGATTTCCTAACATTTAAAACCAGCTGCGCTGTTTTTTTCTTTCTACGAAGCACTTTTAGGCGGTATAAAAAGGGCAGCTATTCTTTTCGGTCCACACATTTTTAAATTCTAATATTTTTCTAGGTAAAGCAGTTTGAAAATGTGTTCACTCTTTTTAAGGACGCAAAACAAGGTGACTATATTGATGCCAATACTCCTAGCTACGCCACACTCAGCAACTGCACTGTAAAGAGCAATAATGTTCGAACAAAAACAAAAAAAAAACAATCAAAATATGGGGTGCTACTAAAGATGTCATTGATATTGTTTCTTAGTAACTAAATCGATTTTTATAAGATCATTGGTAGCAACAAACTGCAAATAGCTCTACTACAAATTAACAACTAAAGAGGCAGTTAGTCGTCATATTTGATCTCTTAAGACCCCAAATATGTTTGTCTCTGCTCTTAAATAAGAGGACAAGAATACTCTCCTAGGTGTCTACCCAAACTATGACCTGACTACTTACTCATCAAGAGAGATTTTTTTCCTTTTTCTGATAAGTGTTAATAATAGTATATTGTGTATCTAGTAGGAAAAGCCTAACATTCCTAGACGACTATAAAGATTACTGGTCGAGCCGCCAGTGGAGACCAGCAACACAGAATCCGGGAATGTGGCTTTTCCTACAAGGTTCAGATACTACTTTTCCGCCGACGCACAGTGGAGCCTTAAATCTGGCATCAATTCAGGGGTGGATTTACTGCAGATAATTGTTTTTAGTCAACTTAAAATGTTTATTTTTAGGTAATAAAACCACACTAAACATATCTGTTTAATTTTTTTTTACGATTTATATGGATTTTATTTGATCACCATATAAAAAAGTTATTATAGTTCCATAAAACGGCAATTTCATACTTATTTACTTTTTATAATATTTCAACTACTGATCCCGTTAAAAATTCAATCCCGAAAAATCTCGGGATTGGGCGCTTACATCCTGTCCATGCTTGAATCTGCTACTGAAATATTAGGAGGAATTATCATCTGAAACGCTTCGGTAGGATAATGTTTTAATAAAGAAACGCACTGTACAATAGTCATTAAACTAAAAGGAACAAACATGAGCAAAAATTTGTTTTGCTATTTGAAAGTACAATATTCTTACTTTATTAATTTATAACAAGGTCAGTGTGGAAGAGCGCCGAAGTAAACTACAAGACTACCAAAATTGTATAATTGATGAATTCTGAAACCTAATTGTAAGAATCTATTTACACAAAGTATGGCAAAACCATAGCACAACTAATTAATATAAACCAAATAATTGCAAATATTTAGTACATCTCTGAAGGTATTGAATTCATAATCAAGCATAGTTTGTAACGCATATACTAAAACAGTATTGACTTCGCAAAATCGTACCAATAACCAAATAATATTTAACACAGATCACTATTTGATCGAGCGCATCGCATTGCTAGTTTCTGGGTTCCGAGCCCCACTGTGCGGCGTTTATAACTCAAAAGAAAATATTAAAACTTTGTTTAATTTTAACAAATGCATGACTAATTTTATACACAAATAACTGGTGCCTTGAAATTCCTGATAAATATTTATTGTGTAACAATGGAAACGGATCAATTTTCTAGTATCAACGCGTGTAAATTTAATTTGATGATTTATTCGAAAATCCAAGCGCCTTGTATAGAGAGTGTTATGAAATATACTGCATATACTAAGACCGGTAAATCCTGGTATGAATTCAGATTAAGAAAAATAATCATAAATGTCGCTTCGCAATAATAAGCTGGTAATCGCGTCTTAAACTTTCTCTAACGAGCAGTACCCGCCACTGGCAAGAAACATATGATAAAATAGGTTACCAATTCTATCAATAATTTTTTTATGTAACAAGTCAGCATAAGAAATAATGTTATTATTAGTTTTGTAGTAAAATCCCTTTAAAAAGCACTTCTTTTGCAAATGTTTTAGATTAACAAATAACAATATACCAAAAGCACTGACAACACAGTACAGCCATTAATTTAATGCAAGGAACCAAGCTTGACAAATAATTAACACTAAAAAAAGTTCCAATAACGAATCAAACACAAAATTTAAAAGATACCACGGTATTTTGTCACTACAGTATTTAATTCAGGCGTTAGACGCAGAAAATTGCAATACAGAATTCTGTCCAGCTAGCTGATCTGATCGACACTGCGACGATTAAAAATCGAAATAAAATATTAAAACTTTGTTTGATTTTAAAAAATGCATGACTAATTTTATGCACAATTGATGCCTTGAAATTCCTAATAAAAAGTTGTTGGTAAGTAACCATGGAAACGTATCAATTTTCTAGTGTCAAACTTGACGCTTATTACGTTGGCACTACAAGCGAGTGTATTGGCCCCGGGTCCTACAGTTTATCGTGGGTTCGGAACCACGGTCCTCAGTAACCCGACAGCCAGATCATGCCCACCCCAAAGGCTGTGAGCCCTTGGTTTCGCGAAAATTTGTCTGTCTTTTGCTACTTACCGACTGGGGAGTGTGAAACAACGCCTTCATCGTACGAGATATCCGGTCTCATCCGACATTTAATCGGCGTGAATAGGAGGGTTTTGACGTCGATTCATTTTACACTCTCCCCTGCTTTTCAACCTGCCGCACGGTAGCGTGATACTTCCATTGACTTTTATATATAGACCCCTACAACTGACAGCGTGCGCAAACAAAAGTTAAGTTAGCAGGGTGAAATATTGTGTTTGTACGCACGGCCACCGGTCATATTTCTCGAGCCAGATCGGCGAGGGGCATGCGCAGAACTCGCTTGTTGTCATCTGCTACACGGTTTGCATAACCAGCTGGAAAACAATCAGCAAGCTCTTTTATGTTCCTTGACAATCAGAGTGGGATCGACCATCACAGCTGACAAATTTTGCAGTGCGCATGCCCATGGCCGATCAGCTTTATTTACATGCGCGAGGCCAGAAATTTGCCACTTTCACGATTATTGTTTGCGGGTCCATATTACAAATCAATGGATACTTCGCAGTATGTAGAATAGGACACAAATATGATATGCTGATAATCGTTTTAAGGAGTTCTTTGTCGGAAAAGTTGTAATAGCGTACTTTCCAGAGCTGTGTTTAAAGATGAAATTTTCTAAAATTCGTGTTTTAATAACTTGTACGGTATACGACAACTGTTAGGATATAATATTTCCTTACAGTACAAAAATGAATATTTCCTAACAGTTATTTTTCGTAGATGACAAACGACAAGAAATAAAGACTTTTTCAACAAAAAATCGTTTTAAAATTTTGAAACTATCGGCGGAAAAGAAATTAATCTGTAGGAGCTTATAAATAATCTGGTTAATCTGATGTCCGTCTGACTTTGAAAGTTGAAATATTGTATCCCTAAGCTCTGCACTGTGGCTTTACCTTGTTCGACGACAGCAATAGATAGGAATCTTGCCCGATTTTGTGTATGTACAGGGCCGTTCGTGGGGTGCTTGCCGCCCTGGTGCAAAATTAAAATTGCCGCCCCAACCAAAAAATATTTACGTTCAGATTCACTAAGAGGGTTTAAGATTTAGTACTGGTTTAAATTAAGATCTTATAGTTGATCAGTTATGTTTTGACAGGTTTTTGTCCTGTCGTTGTCAACAAGGCGTCATTAAAAACTTATGAATTATTTTGAAATTTCAGTGATTTGTTTAGTTTTCAAATGACTTTCATCTTGGAACAAATTGCTGAAATGAATTTAGTTCTGTTATTGTCGAAAGTACGTACTAAAATTGAGCCTTTCTTTATAAATTCGCGGAAAAGTTCAGAAATAAATTCATAGAGTAAAACTTAGGTGTCTTATTCTTACACTTGTCAGCTTAAAACTTTTGGTTGTCAAATTAGACCGGACTAGCGTTGGAGAATACTTTTTGGCTTTCAATTACTTGCTTTTATGATACGCAAGGTCGTTAAAGATTTAATTTGATGTCTAAAATAGATATTAAACATATGTTTAAATACTAAATTACTTAAAATGAAAACTTCTGGTTAACTCGTTAACTTTATTATTAACGTAATGATATCTGCAAATCCGCGCAGTTTTGATCTATAAAATTACCGTTTTACTACCAACGAACTAATAAAAAAATAATAACATAATATGATACTATGCAATGAAAAATAAAGCACTTCTTTTATTTAAAGGAATAAAGCCGTAAGATCGTTTTAAAGTGTGTTAATTTACTTAAACAAACACCTACCTACCTAATAATAATAATAAATTAAAAAACATAAACTCTTAAAACAAAAATAAATTTTCTTTGGAAAATATAGGAACTCCTTATAGGTTAGTATTCTAGCTAGAAACTGAAACCAAGAACACCAACGAAATTAAAGAAAATTACTTTACAACACTACACGTCGGTCCTTTTTTGATGTTATTCATTAACTACACTGTTTAATTTTTTTTATCTAAGACTGCCCACGTAGACTTCCAGCCTAAGTACTAACGTATCGTGAGCGTCTGAAGAGAAGGGAAATTCAATCCATTGTCACGGGAGTTAAAAGATTGGAAGTTGGGAGGGGAAGAAAAAACATCTGCAGGCAATTTGTTCCATGATCTGAAGACCCTAGAACTGAATGAGCCAGAGAAGTGGGATGTTCTAGGCTTTTGTAGCTGGACAGTAAAGGGATGCATACGTAAAGCGCTTCTTGTTGTTATCTGTGGATGTGGTAAGTGTTGTCTTTTTTTTTGCTTGACAGGGAGCAAGATTGGGTTTTGGACGCGTTCAACTGAACAAGGTTCTTGGCACCTTAGTCTAAGGTTAATTGAGGATTTTTGGAAAGGGATAGGTGCATAGATCTGCGTCTATTATTCAGCTCTTGATTCGAGAATTGTCTGGAAAAATGGATGTTGGAGTGAAGAGTGCTATCGTCAGCATAACTGTGGATGGGATTGGTAGTTGAAGAGAGCAGGTCATTAATATAAAGAAGAAATAGGGTTGGTGCCGGGACTGAACCTTGGGGTACGCCAGCATTGATGGAAGTTAGATGATATGCGCCGATTAGAGGGGAAGCTACCGATCCAGGAACACAGTTTGGGAGAAAGGCCGTAACGAGGTAATTTGTGAAGAGTGTCGGTCGAAGGCCTTGTAAATATTAAGAGCAACGATCTAGGATTCGCCATAAAAATTTGAGAAACTTGTTCCAGTTATGTGTGACAAAGGTTACAAGATTAGCTGACGAAATCCGTACTGTCTGCCATGGATGATTTCGTATTTTTCTAGATCTTTTAGAACTTGCAAGGTGATGACTTTTCCATAACTTTCTGACAACAGGGATATGTCTATAATTGTAATGGATGTTGCTTTCGTCAAGCGAAATCTTTTAAAAAATGTCAAATCGTCCATTTCATCAAAATAGTTTGACCTTTCGCACACTCTACTTGGAAAACCATTTTGAACAATTTCTAGAACATCCACATCGTCATTAAAAAGCTCCATAATTTTAAGACAGTGAAAAACGTAGTAACATTACAGAAAAATAAATGATTTCAGATAATCTGTAAAATTTTAAAGTATTTTTCAGTCCACACACTTCTTCAAAATGACGTTAAATCAGATCAATGTGACGTTTCCCATCTAGGTAACGATTTAGGTGATGAAATTTGGGTACGTAACTTACGGCTTCCTTAAACCATCTTAGGTTCGGAATAAATATTGCAGCAAACGAAATCGATACTAGCCTAAAGTTAGGGTTCTCTTTGTACTAAGGATCCCCTAAAGCTGTTGGTGCAAACGGGGATTACTTACTTACTCTTTTAAAAATACCATTTTTTAAAATCACACTTACTTCCAAGCAAACCCAAGCAAAATTGGCAGAAGAAATAAGGGTGGAATTGGCAGCGAATTGTTTGGCAAATAGTTCAGCCTTTCCTTTAAAGGCGGAGGTAATTTCGTTGTTAGAGGTGAGGGGAGGAAAAGTGCTTCTACAGACGTTTTCAATAATGTTTCTGCCAAGTGAACGATATGCTGCCGTCGAAACAGGAAAGCACCTTATCTTTTATGCAGTTGACAAAGCATTTTTTGACCCTAAGATAGTTTGATTGTATTGATTTCTTGCCTCAGTGAAAATTTGACGATTTTCTGGTGTAGGATTTCGAAGAAACCTTTTGTAATTGGACTTTTTTGAGCCTGGCTGTATCACAGACCGTGGAGAACTAGGGATTTTGATGAAGTTTAAGTTTCTTGCGAATATGTGGAATGAAACTTTCAATACCTACTTGAATGATATCTGTGACATGACAGCAAATTTCGGAGGGATTGGAAGTGGAAAACAGACGGGGTTTCAAGGGAAAGCTGCGAAGAAGTTTCGAGCCATCCCAGTCGGCAGAATAATGATAGTGCCAGATCGTGCGTTCCGGCATGATTTCTAATCTTAGGGTTTTGAAAACTCTTTCCCGTTTTAATTTATTTAAAATTTAAATGAGTTAATTTTGTTGAACGGTTTTAATAAATTTTTCTCTGGCGTTGGCCGCTCCTCGTGTCAGGACGCCCTGGTGCAAGATCACCACCAGCACCCTGCCCAGGAACGGCCCTGTGTATGTATTATTATATAATCTATTCGAAAGAGATTGTAATGTTATAAGAATAAATAACAAACTGGTCATCAATCTCTGCCAATATTTCTTAAAATATAAATCTCCAACTATTCATTTTTATATGTACAAAAAACTATTAATCTACTCGTTAATACATTGGTGTCAGTGCCGCAAAGGAGTAATTTATTAAAGGTGTAAATACAGCGGCATAAATTATTATTAATAAGAGTGTAACCTCTAGTGAGTCTTGAGATACCTCATTGATAAATTCCTTGATATTAACCTATAACTAAAAATGTTAAAGATTCAATACCTTTATAAAACTAGAGGGATATGTTTTACTGTATGTGTTGGTGTATGTCATTATGACATTGTCAGAAAAATAGAATTTTTTAGTAGATTCCTTTAATTACCTAGTCACTTAAGGTTAACATACTTCGATATTTTAGTTTAACCTTCACATTCCGCCCGTACTCTTTGATGAACGTTACATTCGTTTATCAATGGAATCTCCTTAAATTGTGTTCTTTATTTCGAATCTTTAAACATTTTCGGCCAGATTCAAGAATGCTAGACTAGTCCAGTTTGACAACCAAAAGTTTTAAACTGACAAGTCTAAGAATAAGACAACTTTGATTTACACTATGAATTTTTTATTGAGTTTTTTTGCAATTTGATAAATAAGAGGGCACTTTCAGAGATTGCGAAAGACACTTTCCGCACGTGTTGGGTACAATTTTTTTTCTACGAGCCTCAGGAAAATGTAGCTTTGGTATTTTTTTTACATATTTTATTCCAGTATAGACGTCAAAGTGACACACAATTCAAAATTCAAAATTGTTATTAACAATATTAATGGTAAAAGAATTTAATTACTTGCATTTGTTAAATTTATGGCCGAAGCGAACTGGTTTTTAACTGGTATAGAAAGATTTCTTGCCATTCCAGAATTATTTATGGCTTGTGTATGTTTAACATTAGGTGGCCGAAGATCAATTGCTGCTGGTAACAACAATATTTTCTAATAATCCAAAGTAATCAGTACGACTCTTTCAGAATACACTTTTTTATTTGCCCTTTTGGTTACGAAATTATGGTTGGCTAAATTTTAATTAAATCTAAAAAAAAAAAATTTTACCAATCAATCAGGTTCACTTATTTCAGAATTATTACATATTCGTTTCCATGGAAATGCGATATTTTTATTTAAGTCAGTAGAGAATTTTGATGTTTCAACGATTATTTCTCAGTTTATTGCTCAATTAAACATGGAAGCGAATTTGACGTCCAGATTCACTAAGAAAGTTTAAGATTTAGTACTGGTTTAAATTAAGATCTTCTATTTGATCATGCAGTTATGTTTTGACAAGTTTTTGTCTTGTTAATAAGACGTCATTGAAAATTTATGAATTATTCGGATATTTCAGCGAGTTGCTTGGTTTTCAAATGATTTTCATCTTGAACCGGGTTGCTAGAGTGAATTTAGTTCGATTATTGTCGAAAGTTCGTACTAAAATTGCCCTTTTCTTTATAAATTTGCGAAAAAGCTCCGAATTAAATGCATAGTATAAAATTTAGTTGTCTTATTCTTACATTTGTCAGTTTAAAACTTTTGGTTGTCAAATTAGACCTGTCTAGCGTTGGAGAATCTGGTTGTTAAAGTTTAAGTTGATATGATGTTAATTTTAGGGGGATGCAGAAAAACTACAGATAAGCTGTACTAGTTTGGGCGGAGAGGTTTCCTAATAACCCGGTCAACAGGCCTGCTACTTCCCCGAATTTGACCCCCCTTGACTTTTTCTTGTGGAGTTTAATAAAAGACAAAGTGATGGCGACTGCACCGACGACATTAGATAATATGAAAGACCGAATCCTCTTTGCCTGCTTATTAGTAACACTTGGAATATTACAGCGGGAACGAAATGCATTTAGAAAACAGTGAGAAAGTGTTTGGAAGTTAAAGGGGGACATTTGGAACCACTTCTCAAGCATGACGATAAATAAGTTGAAATTAAATGGTAAATAGTTTTTTTACTTTATTACCTAATAAGCTTTTTACCTAATAAAAATTACCTAATAAAATACCTAATAAAAATTACCTAATAAAATTTTTATTTTATTACCTAATAAACCATAATTCCAAAGCGCAAGTCAAAAAAATGGTGTATACAAGCGTAATTTTACATAGATTCGAATTTTATAAACAAAAGTACATCATCCCATTTAAAATTTCAAAGTTACCCCACCCCTCAAAATAGAGAGTGGGGCTCAACTCACCAAAATTTCACAAAAATATTTTAAACTGTTTTCGAGATATCGCTTGTAAGACTTTAAAAAATTCACCCTGTACATAGAGATTTATCTACAGCAAGACGAGAGATTTAGCACAGAATCGCCAAAGATAGAGATTTGCGTCCAACTAATCCCAGGACTGAAGACTCTTAGAAGAAGAACAATACATTTTGGCTACCACTCAACAGAGCATCAAGTCTCTGCTTCCATAATGTTACTAATGGAAACTACTGAAAATGATCGATTTGTAATTTTCCTCGCCTTTGTACTCTTTTAAATTGTAGAAAATAAAGCAGAGCATCGCTGGTAGTTTTTCAATTTAAAATAACATTTACGCCATCATAAACCTCAGGATGCAAATGCTATTCTAAAATTAATTTCGAAATTTACAGAGACTACCACTAATGTTATTTATTATGTTGTTTAAATTTTAGAGTAACAAATAGTTGCTAGGTAACACCTAAATGAGAAATGCACCTTAAATTTATGATATTCATTAATTATGCACATATACTCCAAAAACAGAGAGTTAATTTATCTTGCAGTAAACTCGGTAAATGGAGTGTCTATGTACGAAAACACTGTAAATAATTTATGCGAGCCAATTTGTTAAGAAGTGAATTTTTAAGAATAGAATTTAAAAAAGTTTATATTTGAATACCGAAATATGTGTTTTACAATATTAGCAATCAACCTGTAGTGTGGTTCCCATATTTTTAAATTTTTTTAAGTGTCTTACGTCTATTTTGTACGTAATTCTGTTAGATGTATCTAGTGTGTCCCCTTTTAAATTTCGTTATTTTCTTAAAACGGGAAACCCGTTTTTAAGCCCTGAGGACGAGTTTAAATAAATCGAGACGTCGGCATTGAAAACAAAACGGGTCTCTTTAAATAACTAGCCTGATCCCAACAACACTACCAACTATTAGCAATAAAGTTTCTGCTCGTTTATTTAGTTATAAATAGTGATTTACCACAAACCTCGCCAATCTAATCTTTTTACTTATTAGGATAAGTACGGAGTAGTTAGATCACTTTTCACTAAAAGGTTTCTAGTTTTGATGTATGTATACAGGGTGTCCGAAAAGTCTTGGTATGGGCAAATACTTCTAGTAGTACCGAGATAAACCTACTTAATTCGGATTTTAAGTAAATCGACTATATTCCTATTTAAACGTGTGGGTGTTAGTTTGAATGTATACAGGGTGTCCGAAAAGTCTTGGTATGGGCAAATTCTCCTATTATTACTTAGATAAACTTTATTAAGTCGGATTTCACGCATACATTTGTATTAATATGTGTTTATGTTTGTATGTATGTATACAGGATGTCCGAAAAGTGTTTTGTTGGCAAAAATAGTTTCTACATGTGGTGTTTGTATGTGTGTAGCGACACGGTTATGAAGGGCGGTCTATTCTGCGTCATCAGTCCGAAGGAGTGTGATATCTTCCTTAATACATGCTCTAGAAACACGAAACTTTCAGGGCATGACAATGATGATATTACCGACATTATGGAGCCCCCTTTCAGGGCATGACAATGATGATATTACCGACATTACAGAGTCCCCTCGGGGGGCGATTAGGCGGTCTACGCAATCTAGTTAGAGACCGCCCGCCGAGCGGTCTCTATACCCCCTGCTTGGTCAGAAAATGTGTGTGTGTATGGCCGTGCGTATGTTGTCGTCCGTTTCGACATTTTCACCTTTTCAATTTTTTTTCTCGAAAACGGTTGGAGGTGGGGCAATCAAATTTTCTGGGTTAATAGAGGGATAGTGCGACTAGCTTCGGTAAAAAATTCAGTTATACAGGGTTTTCCGTTTCGGAGTTATAAAACGTCAAAGTCGAAATTTCAGCGATTTCCTATGGGATCGATTACAGGTCGCAAAACTTAATTAAATCGATTTAAATTTTTATAGGTTGTAGAGGTCAGGGAGCTTCAGAACCCTGATTTTTATCTATAGGTACAAAACACGTTTAATTTATAACCCGTGCGCAACTATTTACTGCTACAATTTTAAAAAAAAACGCAACCAACCATTGAGTGTAATAACACAAACAAAGTGTGTCAGTACTTCACGTAGTCTGTGTAAGGTTTATTTAGCAGAAGGCTGGGATAGTCTTCGAAACTTCTTCTCTGCTTCCCTTGGAACACTGTCTGTTTTTCCACTCCCGATCCCTCCGAAACTTGCGCTCATATCACAGATATCATTCAAGCAGGTATTGAAAGTTTTAGTCCACATACCCGCAAGAAACCTTTACTCCACCATCAAAACCATGGTTCTTTAAGGCCTGTAATAAAGCCAGACTCAAAAATCCAAGCTCACAAAAGGTATCTTCAAAGTTTCACCAAGGCGAGAATCAATACAATCAAACTATCTTACAATCCGAAAATACTTTTGTCAACCAGATAAAAGATAAAGTGCTTTCCTGTCCCAACGGTAACAAATCTTTCTGGTCACTTGCCAAAAACATTTGTCAAAACTTCTAAGCAGTTTTCCTCCCCTGACCTCTGACAAGGATATTATCTCCAGATCTAAACGCAAAGCTGAACTATTTGTCAAACAATTCGCTGCAAATTACACTCTAATTCCTCCTGCCAATTTCACTCTTTCAACCGCTACCCTACCTCTGTACCCCACAAAATGTCCGACATAATACTTCAGGTCAAACAAATTCAAAACATTCTTCTATCCCTTATCACCGAAAAGTCCTCCGGTCTGGATAACACACCGGCAATTATTCTAAAAAAATGTACAGTGCAGTGTTGCCGCTCCTACTAAAAAGTAGTAGCAACTTTGATATTTTAAATGGAACACCCTGTATATTATTTCATTTTCAAAACCCCTATTAATTTCTTAACAACTTCCTTTAACATTGATTTATACTTATCTTCTACCGTTTCTGAAATAATAATTAATTTCCAATTTACCTCTCTTCAGACGCTTACGGTACGTTAGTACTTAGGCTTGAACAGTGGCGTAGCCAGCATTTTGTGGCGGGAGGGCGACAACAGCAGGGTGTTATAAAAAAGGAGCTGTTCGTTTTGTATATGCGCGGGGGCACTAATCACACGATGATCAAAAAGGCGAAGTGGGCAGTCGCCCCCCTGACCCCCACCTAGCTACGCCACTGGGCTTGAAGTCTATGTGGGCTAGATCTGTGTCTCGGTTAAAAAAAGGTTGGTATGTACAATTTCACTAATAAATTTTAGCCTCTTCTTAAATTTAAGGGATCATTTTGTTAAATATTTTCGGCAAAAGTGTCGCTTCAGTTTTTTTGGTACTTTCTTTAAATTAATAAAAAATAATTCTCAAAACAGAAAAATAAAAATTTTGCCAAGACATTTTTGTAGATATTTACAATTCCAAACAACGGATTTTTTCTTTTTCAAAAATATTAAAAAAACAGCGACAAAAAATTTATCACTAAATTGCTAAATGTGCATCTGTCTTTAGGTCGAGTTCTTTACATTGGTTGCTTCGTGTTTTCGCTACGATGAAATGTCTAGCATCATCGAGTCGCGCTAAACTGCTAAATAACCGTTAAATAAATTACAGCTCTAAAATGAGATTTAGGTACGTTACTGGTTTTGCGCCTAGCTCTAAATAAAAATATATTATTTTGTCAAATTAAGGAAGAAATTAAAAATAGTTATTTTTCTATCTAGGGCGCGAAATGCTACTTTAGTGATCGAGATCTAATTTTTTTAACGAGGCGCAGCCGAGTTAAAAAAATAGTCGAGATCACGCGCACGAGTTGCAAACAAATTTTTTTCTACAAACGTCAAAATATGTATACTTACCATTAATGTTAACATTGTAAATAATAAATAAAATTAGGTAGTGTAAAATTTTGTCATACTTTGAAAAGTGTTAATTATTGTTAAACATTTAGAAATAAATTTGGTTTGTAGACTAAAGCGCATTCCTTATACTCCTTTGATAGACACAGATCCGCTGGCCAACGTATAATTTACATGCTGTGCGCGAAATGCCTATTTCGCACACTACTTCGCTCACGCAGGGTCATAGTAACAGGAAAATGAAAAAAAGTGTCACTTCGCATATTGCTATCAATGCGCGAACCTTGTCATTTTTTGACGTTTATAGAAAAAAGAATTTTATGAAGATAATTTGAAAAACAAATTTTCAAAAATACATTTTTTTTGAAGGAAAAATTCGAACATACGTGTTAAAGAAAATTTAGTTTTCTTTATACCGTAAAAAAACAAAAATTAAATAAGAAATCCTTGAAAGCCGAACCAACCTATAATATACCTTTTTCCCGATTTTTAGGTTTACTTAGATTTGCTCAGGTTTTTTCGAAAACAGACATTTTCGAAAAGCACCTTTTAATAAAGACTCTACATTCGAACAAATGATTTTCGAAAAAATGTATTTACTTTCCAAATAAGCTTTTTAAAAAAATACTTTAAAGAACTTTTCGTAGTTCCATAAAAACTAAAGCAATATTGACTTATTCAAATGTATTTTTACATGTCGGCATCAATAAATAAATAAATAAAAAGTAAATAAATTATTCTTCTTGGCTTACCTTACACAAATAACCAAAAAAAGGATGCAATACCCATACACTATGAGGTTTTGCAATGGAATTTAGTGAAGCGGCTTACCAGAAAAAAAAATAGCACTGTTTAATTTTAAACAAAATATTATATTAGGGGTTTAACAAAGACAAAGATTTTTTCTCTGTTTAAACCGAGGAACACAAGAGTTTTCAAAATTGCAGAAAGTCTAAAGTGGAAATTTCTAGTACTTTTGCGATATAATTCTGATTTTTATTTTTATCCGTAATAAGGCTGTAAGAATCATTTTTTAGTTTAAAGTCGAAGCAAAACGTATTTAAAAAAAAATCGCCATCCATGGAACAGTATGTTAAATTTTACTTTGCTCTTTCACAACTTTACCTTATTTTGAAACATAAAAATATTTTTATGTGGAAGAGCGAACCAATATATTTTTTTATTTATAAACCTTATCGGATATATTGACAGAACCTGCATATTGTGCCTGAACGTACATTTTAAGTCTTTAATGGCTTGCTTCCTTCGACGGGTTTTATAACATCATCAAGCGAGTCAAGCTTTTAATGTTCCTTTCCTTTGTCGCACAGCGCAAAATTTTTTTCATCGACTCCGCTACGAAACCTCTAATGATTGCCAATATAAAGCTGAATACCTGTTTGTGTTGTTATTACATGAAGCCAGGTTTCTGAAATTCGCGGTATTTTAACATATAATAAACAGACTGTTATTATCACAGCTATTTTGTTAATTGTTGATAAAAGCTTTTGTTTAGGAATATATCTTTATATCTTGGTTCAGTACATTAAGATGTAGTTTAGGAAAAATTTCATTTTGGTTACCAGGTGGTACCACAAGGACAAAATTATAACGTTTAAGTCATTTTTAATATATTGCTTTTTAAGCTTGTTTTAATACTTCAGACAAGGAAGTAGGAAATCGATGAATGAAAGATAATATATTACCGTTGAACGTCGACCTAAACAAACTTTTTATTACAGCCAACAAGTATGCTAAAACTTATACTTTCGTCGTGGTTTATCCACATGTGATCTAGAGAGAAGCAAGTGATATTAATTAAAAATTCTCAACTTGAATCTTACATTTTGCCTAACACATACATTATATCCTACAAAGTTATGAACAAATGGAAAACTTTTTTATTTTGAATTTAACGGAAAAAATCGTTAATTTTAAGAAATTCTACTTCATGAAGAAATACAATCGAAATAATAAAAGTTAAGATAACATGGTGCCCGAAAAGTGTAAAAAATCTTGTGTATATATATATATATATATATATATATATATATATATATATATATATATATATATATATATATATATATATATATATATATATAAATCTTGAATATATATAAAATTAACAATCTAGGGCACTCTAAAATAACTAAAAGGAACAATTATACAGCCAGATTCTCCAACGCTAGGCTGGTCTACTTTGACCACCAAAAGTTTTAAACTGACAAGTGTAAGAACAAGATAAAACTAAGTTTTATACTATGCATTTGTTTCCTAGTTTTTTCGTAAATTTATAAAGAAAAAGTAAATTTTAGTACGTGCTTTTTGCAATAATAAAACTAAATTCATTTTAGCAACTTGTTCCCAGATGGAAATTATTTGGAAACCCAGGAAGTCGCTGAAATATTGGATAACTTTTTAGTGAGCCTAAGCAATAATTCCTAATAAAAAATCCAACTTTTTTTTGAGTGTTAATGTAAAAAGACCCCTGTAATTTTGGAAATCTGATGCTCATCCCAGGTAGTTTAATTTTGAAACAATCTTTTTACAACATTTTATTTAACTTCGCCTGTTAGTTTGTATGTATGTATGTATGTATGTATGTATGTATGTATGTATGTATGTATGTATGTTAGTATGTTTAGGTCAAATATAGTAATCAAAATTTCGACTAGTTGTAATTAAGCTAAAGCTTTGAAATTTTGCACACGTGTATAAGTCCGGTGATAATGCAATATAGTATATTATTTAATATTGCTCTAATCCAATATGGCGGACGCCCCAAGATGGCAGATTACCTTTTCCTTTGATGATATTCTAATAAAAACATGAGTTATAAAAATCCCTATTTCCTTTATTGTCAAACACAACTAAGCTATATATTCCTTCACTATAGGAACGCCAGCCAATCAGGACTAGTCTGTTACGACGTACACCAAAGTCACACTTGTTTTTCTCCTAAAGGAAACCCCACGACACTATACATATTTCAGGAAAGTATTTTGTTTATCTGACAATTAAAATCAAAACAAACCCAAGAAACCCAACCCGACCGTCCATCCTATACAATATCGATTTTTTAATTTATTATTAGTCACCCTTCTGACGTATCTAAAGCTCCGCCAACTGTATACCTTTACGGAAGTGCCTCAGTTCTTACTCCTATTGCTCGATTTACTCTGAACTATTATCTTGTAACAATACAAGAACATAATACAAAAATATGAAGGGTTTTCCTTAAGTCCAAACATGTATGATCATAATATGTCTAAGAAATCATAAAAAAACTACCACAATAATAAACTAAATTTACAATGAAAAATGCCCAAAGCGGAAAAACGGACTGTAAACATTACTTGTCCGAAGATATAAGGCGCGTTGATAAACAAGCGGAAGTTGGAATTCACGACATTCCCTAAAATTCAATGTAACGTGGAAATTAGCCCGTTACAGTACCAAAAAAGCGCTGAAAATTAGTGTAACAAAACGCCAAATAATTAGCTTCTAAAAGCACTCTATTTTTTCTATGCAATACACTCCTATATTACTGATAAAAAATAAAGGAACCTGAACAAAATATTTTGTGAATCTCAATGGAATTAGTGTATTTACTAAATTATTAGAAATATTAGGCATTTATTGGGAACGTAATGATTACCTTAATTGTCAGGTAGGTCGAAAATGTGACATATAGTTAATTTTCATTGGATCACACAGCAAATATGGGAATTTGTTAGGTGTCTCTATATTGTCATTCGTATATTCCCGCTGGATATTAGGTTGAACGGCCATTATCAAAAGACAAGCCACAGCCAGGAGTTATTAGATTAGGCAGGAAATTTGGCTCTACACGTCCTGACAATTTTATGAAAGCTCTATTGAATTTTCGTTTGTAATAGTTACTTGCTTTGGAAATTTTGAAATTTTAAGCGAGAACAGATCCAAGCTAAAGTATACTAAAAATCTAGTTGTGTGAGAAGAAAACACTATATTTAAAATAATTGCGTCATAGTGCAGCTCATGCAATTTATGTCATCATAAAAAAAGATACAAGCTAACTTTTTATATAAAAATCACTCTAATAACTTGTTTCATTTTAATTTTTAAAAAATGTAAGAAAGAAATAAATGTACTGACATGCTCCATAAGTTTCAGAGATGGCGCAGTTGCGCACCATGGCGCCACAAAGAAGCCATTTGATTAGAAGAACGGATCATTAACTGTAGAAGTTTGTACATTTAAGTTTAAATCTTGCTGATACTCTGCAGCTTAGAGCAATATCTAGGTTTCTATTCCTTTTATAGAGAGTATTGAAATCAAATTTAGCAACACTGCGAGGTCTCTATCAACTTTAATTTAAATATGTTGACGTACATATCATACATTTTATTACGAAAATGTACTTTCATGCGTACCCTTTACAGGCACAATTGTCAATTAAAATACATTACATCATTTTCAGGAGGCTGTAATCTCCACTCAAATTAGGTGTGAACGTATTAAATTGGATTTTTAATTCCGATGCGTGTATATTAAAGCGCTTTAGAGAACCAACAGCTTTTGTTCTTTGTTTATATATGGCGCCATAAACAACTTAAATAATACCATAATGCACGAAACTATAATTTAAAATTTATTTGTGATTTCATAATGTAATAAATTAGGATTGACAATTTATTTATGATACCATGATATATGGAGATGAGAGCGACAATTTATTATTCATAATGTATCAAACTCTGACAACTTGTTAATACAGTCACCATATATAAAACTATAATTGACAATTTATTAATAGATTAGAATATTATACTGTAATGTAATTAGATAAGACATTAACATATCGAACTATGATTGGCAATCCGGTAATAATACCATAATGTATTGAATTATGATTGACAATTTGTTAGTGAGACTATACTGCATCGAGCTATGATTGATAATTTATTTATTAATCATACCTAAATGTATAAATGTACCTAAGATTAAAAATTTATTAATAATGCCATAAGCTATCGAACTTTGATGGACAATTAGTTTATGACATAATGTATCGAACCATGATTGACAACTTGTCACTTCGAACATAATATATCGAACTATGATTGTCAATTTACGTTTATGATTATTTATTGAATATCTGACCAATGTTTTATTTTAAAGTGTAAAAATGCTTGCTATTGTATATTAAACTATTTATGTTAAACAGAAAAAAATATATTAATTTAGATGTAACACAGTTTTCTAGGGGCACATTTAGTTTTTCATATTATATAGAGCAAGACAAAATTCTGCTGTTCTAAAACAAACATAGGAAGAATAAAATTTTATTACACTTTGTAGTTTTACTTTTAGAAAGACGATTTTAAACTAACATATGACGACGTGGACTAAATATATAAAATGGCCTGGCAAATAAGTTAGATGAAAATAACTTCTTGTCAATATATCTTTTATGTTGGTAGCGGTAGGTGCCTTCATTCTTATATCTTTATTTTACCCAAAAACTTCTGTACAGAGGCTTCTACAGCGTTTTCGTTTTAGGTTCGCTTTCAGCTTTAAACAAGATGAGGAAGATTTTATTTCGAAAAAAGTAAAGAAAATTATTATTAACGGATTTTAACTCTTTAATGATTATAATTTAATATAAATGTCTGCCAACGGTAATTTATCAAGTAAATGAATAGGCCGTGCTTCCCAAATATGCGTATTTCATTAATTATCAAATGTTGCCGTTTTGCTTTAATTGGCAAGTCCTCCGACCCCATTACGCCAATAATAAAAACCGTATTGTTTTGTAACAAGTACGCCTCCTGTGTAAGTGACTGAAAATATCCCTTCAACCAATAATGTTTTAATAAAACAGAAAAATAATTATTAAAGTTTTTATTTAATTTATACACATATCTACAATTTCATCAAAACCCAAAAGGCTGAGACTGATTTAAATGAAGATATTTTAGAAATGTTTTCGAGAAAGTTGTTGAGAAATTTTTTTATTCCGATTCCAAAATAGTGAAAAAAATAAAATCGACGAAAATTGTTTATTATAATAGCAATTAAAATAAATACAAGTACATAGGTGTTTGTAAGTCACAGTACAAATTTATAATGGACTATTAAAATCAAATAGCAAAAAGAGAACAGAAGGAGAAACATATCGTAAGTAATTTTCTTGAAAATCAATGCCGAATCAATTTAGATAAAGATTTTTGAAAGTGATGTAAAATGTCTTAAGAAAAGTTTTTGGTGAAAATACTCAACAATTTAAAAATTTGGATTCAAATATACAGTGCCTGCCCAGATTTGATTAACAATGTAAAATTTTTTTATTTTCAATTTTAACGAAAAAATGCATCCTTCAAAAAAAGTTTTGCTTGGCCTAAAAATAATAATGTCACTAAAAAAGTTAAGTTATGTTATACAGGGTATATTTTAAATTGTAGAATTTTTAAAACTATTTAATGTATCTTGTTAACTTAGCAGTACCGGCTGGCGAAATTTTAAAGTTGCATATTTCTGTTGCTACTTACGGGGCCCAAGCCAAGTTCAGGGTTTTTGATAGTAAACCTACTAGGAATGTTTTGGTAAAAAAAAATTGTATTTTGCGAAGAAAAGTTGAATTTTTGCTTTGAGCCCCCTGGTTAAGAAATAAACACGCCTAGGTATTTTACTTATTATTTTTTCTAAACCAATTTTACTTATTATTTTTTCTAAACACATTTTACATCATTTTGTCGAAAATTTTTAAATTTTAGGAGAAAAATATGTGTTACGATTTTTAGATAAAAGATAAAGAGAGGGAAAATATATTTTTTAAATGTACGAGTTGACGTTAATTTATAATAATAGGTAATATTAACTAATATATAGCGCTGAGCTGCCTGGAAGTTACTACAAATTAGCATGAAAATAAGTATGGTCGCTGCGCAAGAAGCGCACAACGGGGACAAATGGAGGCATCAACAAACGCTTCCTGTAAAAAAGTTCAACGCTAAACTAGTTTTAAGTCAGATGTGAAACCTGTGTAAGTTACTTAAATATGCTTTTCTGTTGCATGCAAAATTATAATAATTATACATTTTTATCTTTAAAAGGAATAATTAATGTTGATGGACCATAGTTGACGGCCATTCGAATTTGTGTATTTTAGGGTACACCTAGTACATGTGTATAAAAAGTAATGAATATTTTTAATAAAAAACGCTTTCTCTCCCTGTTGTTTTCCTTTACCAAGATATGCATCTTAGTGCGCAGAGAAAAGGTCATCATGTATTAGATTAAAAAAAATTTCAATCACTATATGCAATACGGATTTCCATTAATTTCTTTTGTTGTCTTCTCTAATATTTTTTATTGATTTGAACCAATAATAATGAATACAACAAAAGTTAATATTCTCCATTAGTAGATTACATTTGTTTGTGTGGAAAAGTCAGTGACAGTTTACTCATGGTTAATCCATATATTTGAAAAGTTATTTTTTGCTGTTTGAATGGGCTTTCAAGCATAAATGAGATAACAACTAAATTGTGGAGATGAATAACATTTATTCTTAGCAAACTTAAGTCATTTAACTGAACAAATACAATATAGGATTTTAATCCAGTCTAAATCCCAACGGTGTCAATTAATCAAATAAAATTAATAAATTTCTACTTTTAAGATGACACAGTGCCTTAATTAATTGTTTTTGAACTGGGCGGTATATTTAAATAATTTAGAAAGTTTATCCAAAATTTAAATTATTAATAAAATTATGTTATTACAGCGGGTTGCACAAAACTTTTAATCAAGCGTTAAATCCTAACTCTTCGTTAAAAACAAAAGATGGTCAGTTTAACGGAGCGTTAAATTTTTTTTCTTTCTGAAACAGTCCAAATTTTGAGCTAATCCGTGATTAAACCGACAAATGCCACTAAAAAACCAAGGTGTTGTTTACTTCTTCATTTGTTTTTAATGAAGAGAGCACTTAACGATGAATTAAACTAATTACACGATATGCTGTGATTAAAGTCATGTTTTTCGCAACATTTTTCATAAAATATTGGTTACTTTGGCAAAATTTGATGTTCCAATACAAGAGACTGAAAGAAAACTCCTTCCTTCAATATTTTAAAATAAAACTATATACACTTTTATTGCAGATGGGCATCTTATTTATCATAATGCTTAACTAAGCAGGTACCTACCTTGACAAACACATAAAAAATGTAGGAAAAATAAAGTTCATCTGTAACGTGGATTTTACCAAAAATATACCTTTCATCTTCAATACCATAACAAAATTACTCTTTATGATATTATTTTGTTGTTGGACTTATGCAAACATAATATTCTATTGCTCAAATAATAAATCCATGGCTCAAATTCTTGTGTTGGTTATAAACTATTCTTATGGCTTTATAGTAAAACAGTTTTCCTACAGTCTTCTATAAAAATATAGATATTCTGCTAAACTTCCTTTTGCTTACATTTCTTCAATCACACAGTTTTCTGTAACACCTCTCTTAGTTTAAATAGCAAACCCTTTTGTGGGTTTAAAAATAATAACTATAACAACTTGTAGAGGTACCTAGTTATTTTCTGAATTAATTACTTTCGTCCTAACGTCGAAAATTATCTTATTTACAGCAAAACACTCGAATGCAAGCAAGTTGATATTAATTATTTATTTTATGTTAGTCACGGCTCTCTCGATAACAGAAAAACAAAAGGCCTGTACGTAAACAAAATAAAACCTAATTTTTAAAAAACAAAAAACTGACGCATGACTGACGACTGACGTATAACCTAACCTCAAATTTTTGAAGTACTTCGCCTCCGGATCTGAGGCGTATCGACAAATGCATCGATCCGGATCAGTTTACGAGCTTTAAGCGAATGTACAATAATAGGCGATTTTAAATCAGTGACCTAGTCATGACTACGTCACCTTATTAAGACAACGTTGCTCCAGATCCTCAAACCTAAAAAATCAAAGTATTAAGATTAAATGAGACAGTGTTGCCCAATCGTCTGACTAGATCATGATTTGATCACTGATTTAAGAAGGGCTCTTAATTTAAAATGAGGTGTCAGATAACAACAAAGTCACTTTTAAATCAGTGACTAAATCATTACCCAGTCAGACCATTGGGCAACACTGTCTCATTTAATCTTAATACTTTGATTTTTTAGGTTAAACATTGAGTATATGGAGCAACGTTGCCAAATAAGGTAACGTAGTCATGACTAGGTCACCGATTTAAAATCGCTTCAAATAACATTGAGGTATCCTGAAGTGATCCCGAGTAATCTAATTTTTGTCAATAAAATACGGCTAAGTTCATGCACTTGAAAAAAATTCGAATTTGTTTCGAGTGCATAATATTCAACTTTCTTAAATTTAAAAATAACGTTAATGCGACAGATCAAACTTAAAAAAAAGCATTTCAATTATTTTAAAAAAATAATAGTTTTTATTTTGGAATATTTATCTAGTTTTACAAATTTTCAGGGAATAATGAACAAAGATATAAAGTAACTGATGTAAACTTATGTTTTGAAAAATCACAAAACACAATTTATTTATGTAAATAACACATTTTTATTTAAAAACTATTTTAGCATTGATTTGATTTGATGTCACCAGTAGGTACTTTTTAAGCCTATATTCACATTAAAATATCTGCAAGGTTTTTTCTTGTGACTTTTCTGGTACCTGTAACAAAAGAAAACAAAGCAAATAAAGTAAAAAAATTACACAATTACATAATAATTTTAATAAAAGCACAATGTTCTACTGTCTACAGCCCAAGTAAATAACTTATTTATAGATATCTTATTCTAAATAGTGACAAGTGTTGGGGATGTGGGTTTTATATTCACATGATAAAAATGGTAGTTAAGTAAACGTGCCACAAAAAAAATTAGAGTTAATGAATCATGAGCAAAGAGTTTATTAAAGGAGAAAGAGCAAAATTTTACTTAAACGAAGTTGAGGTGGCTTAAATAAATACTCTACAGTTTGCTCGAGTTTGAGCGTGACACATTAATTATTAATCGTTATAATCGTTATACTACCAGCAATTAGGTTTACAAATTGACCAGTATACCCACCCAGACAAAAATGGTTTGTTAGCTTAACTGGACAAAAGTTATATAGTATGCTATTACGGGTATAAACACAGAACTTGAGGTAAAAATAAGAAACAAAATTGTACTCAAAAATTTTGTAACGTAGGTAGTGATAGCTACATATTTAACTAAGATATTAATGACAATATTTTACCTTATCAAGAAAATAACAACAAAGGTTTCGTTTCCAAATTTTTTCCTTGGCAGTAAGGTACATTGCCGAATATTGATTGTCTCTAGGATAACCTCTCAAATAACATTCATTTAGAACTCCATTCCTTAGATGTAGGTTTATCAGGAAGTATGTTTTTGTGCTTTATCTTCCATCAAAAGTTCGATTTTTAGGGTTAGGAATTCTCATTCTTTAGAAATATTAAAATCTTTTGAATGCACCTAAAACAAACACATAAATGGATAATAATGACAAGAGGATAGTAGTTATTAAGAAAGCTGAAAAGCAGCAAAGTTTTTATGTAAAGCATTTTTAACGCAAATTTTAAAAATTAACAGAAAAATTATACAAATTTGGCAGGTATCTGTACAGTATTTTATGGTTCAATGGTTTCATACAACTTACCTTAGAAATACATATACATATGTTCAGAAGTTTATTTTCTTCTATATTTGTGTAATTTTTCTATTCGCTTTGAGTATTTTCCCAAAAACATTTTTTTTGATTCAAAATAACTTCGCTTTACAAGAAATACAAAACGCTTTGTTGACATTAAAATCTGACGTTTATCGTTCGAGATTTCTCGAAACTGCGACCGCTTCCAAATCTAAGAGCCGATGTTAAGCGATTGCTGTTTCAAGTAGGCCTGGGCCGGCTTTGATTAAACCTTGGGTAACTTGACCAAAATTTAACAACGCAATAAAATTTAACACGTTGTTAGTTAATCACGAATTAAATATTCTTTCTGCAACCCGCTGTTAGTCTTTTAAAGATGAGAAATAAGAATTTGTAAATATTTTAAAATTCCTTTCCTATGTCGTTAAAATACTCGGTTAACTGAAATATACAGGATAGAGTAGGATACAATGAGGGTAAAAGGTAAAAAATGATTTCTTTGTTTTCTTAGTAGTTTCTGTCAGGCGCGGCCCGTGAAATTTCAAAGTTGTATATCTCTGTTGGTTCTAATGGGACCCATGCCAAATTCAGGTTTTTTAATAGTGAGCCTACTAGGAATATTTTGGTAAAGAAAAAAAATATTTTGCAATTTGCGAAAAAAAGTTGCATTTTTGAATTGACCCACCTGGGTAAAAAATTAGCACGCTTAGGTATTTTATTTGTTATTTTTTCTAAACAAATTTTACATCATTTTGTTTACAGTTCTTAAATTTTAAGAGAAGAAAATGTGTTAGAGGAAAGTTAAAGTCATTTGAATTTTTTTGAAAATTATATCTTAGGTTTAAAAAACTTCAAATGGCTATAACTTTCTACTAGCACATTTTTTTCTCTTAAAATTTAAGAATTGTCGACAAAATGATGTAAAATTTGTTTGGAAAAAATAATAAATAAAATATCTTTACCCAGGTGGGTCAATTCAAAAATTCAACTTTTTTTCGCAAATTACAAAATATTTTTTTCCTTTACGAAAATATTTCTAGTAGGCTCACTACTAAAAAACCTGAACTTGGCATGGGTCCCATAAGTGGCAGCAGAGATACACATCTTTAAAATTTCACGGGCCGCGCCTGGTTTCTCTTATGGATTTTAAAAGTTTAGTTCCAAAGAAACGTTGAAAATTAGTGTAAAAAACGCCAAATATTCAGCTTTTAAAAGCGCGCTATTTCTTCTGTACAATATAGTCCCCTAGTACTGATAAAAGATAAAGGAACATGAACAAATTAGTTCATTAGTCTCAAGGGAATTAGCGTATTTATTACATTATCTCCATAAACTTGAAATTTTGCACACAGTTTTCTCACATAACGTAGGCATCCACTAAGAAATGATTTTTCGATATTCAGCCCCTAGGGGGTAAAATAGGGGTTCAAACTTTGTATGGCGTAAAATATTAGATGGTCCTATTAACTCGAAACTTCATAGAAGTACTCTAAAAAATAAATATTTAGAAACGCGTTTTACAGTTTTTAATAAATCAACCCCTAAGGGGGTGCAATGGGGGTTCAAAGTTTGTAATGAAGTAAAATTGATATACAGCGGACGAAATCGCCTGCGAAAGTAAAGCCCACCTTAATGATCAGGTAGGTCGAAAATTTAACCTATAGCTAATTTCCATTGGATCACACAGCAAATATGAGAATTTGCTAGTTTTCTCTATATTGTCATTGGTATGTTCCTTCTGGATATTTGGTTTGATGGTCATTATTGAAAGACAAGCCACAAATTTAAAGATTTTAGATTACGCAGTAAATTTGGCTCTACATGTCCTGAGAATTTTGTTAAAGCTCCATTGAATTTGCATATCTGTAACAGTTACTTATTTTGAAAATTTTGTACTTTCAAGCGAGATGCAGATCAAGCCAAAGGTGTATCAAAAATCTAGCTGTGTGAGAATTAGACACTTACGTCCATATTCTCCAACGCTAGACCCGTCTAAGTTGACAACCAAAAGTTTAACATAAAGTTACAGCCAGATTTTGTAGTGCTAGACTGATCTAATTTTATAACCAAAAGTTTTAAACAGCGTATTTTCGCGTATGACCGATTAACACCGTTAATTAGCTACCAAACGAATACATCCCCATTTAATTTTTGATTGGCACAATTTGCTCCCGTTTTTCTTCTCGCGAAAATAAAAGCGGTAGCAAATGCCTTATCTTTTTGAAATAAAATACTTTTCTCATGCTGAAACTAACAAATGTAAAAGTAAGACAACTAAGTTTTTGAATTTGTTGCTGAGTTTTGTCACAAAGTTATAAAGAAAAAGACAATTTTGATACATAGTTTTCACAATAATAGAACTAAATTTGTTCTAGCAACACGTTTCAAGATGAAAATTATGTGGAAACCAAGCAAATCTCTGAAATATTAAAAACTCATAAGTTTTAAATGACGACTTATCAACAATGACGGGACAACATCCTGTCAAAACCTAACAGGTCAGCAAGAAGATCGCAATTTAAACCTTCCTATTTAACCAAAATTCTGTGGTATATTTTACTTAATTAGCAAATCTCCGTAACACCACAGGCTAACCCTTCTTTAGTTTTTGTGTATATTGATTTTTAATTTTTGTAGTATTAACACCCTTATGACTATCGTTAGGTTTGGTAAAATGTTTTTTAGGATAACCGACCTATGTTCTATTAAGGTAGGCAAGTACAAAAATCTGAATGCCTTTGTAATTATGTTATTATTAACAAAAAAATAATTTAAATACACCCTAAAAGTCGGTAATTTTAGGTTTTGTTATACTTCCTAAAGAAATGTAGGAATTCAAAAGGGATCGTTTGTAAAGTAATTAATTACCCTTTCTAACTATTCAACCCTTCTGTTTTATTTCATAATTTTGAAGTGTTTACTTTTCCATAATTAATCGCGCAGTTTACCCCAAAGCCTAATAAATTATCTTATTCATACGTGAAAATTTGCTATAGTAAACAGTCATTTTACAAGTATGAGGAAACTAAAATCCAGCACCAAAATGTCCGTAACATAAACATAAATAATTTAAGCCCATTTTTTAAACTCAATTAACAAGCAGGTTTTTGCAGAAAACTATTTTATGTAAATTACACAGCCCCACAAAAAAAAACAAGTGTTCGGACTTGTGGATCGTATTCCCATGTATTTTTCGACGCTGAATCCGATCCCGAGCTCAGAAATGGCCCTCCACGTCTGAAATTGGCCCCAGGGGCCAAAAATGGCCTCTATAGGGCCTGAAAGATGGATTCCGGGTTGAGGCGAGATCGAAGGTGCATGCTAAAGGCAAAGCCGGATTTGTGGTCGAAAAGTTTATGGCCAACTGAAATTCCGCTTTTGGAACCGGGAAAATGACCCCTTAGTGGCCGGAAAATCGTGTTTCGGACGTCGCAATCGCAACAGTGGTATTTTTATGTACTCTCAAATCCTGGAACTTAGACTGTCCTCGAAAAGTTTATGGCCAACTGGAATTAACCGTTTGGGACCGGGAAAATGACCCCTTAGGGGCCGAAAAATCGTATTTAGGACGTCGCAATCGCAACAGTGATAGCCCCATGAAAAAATATCCCTGACAGGGGTATTTTTTCATGAAACATTTTTGGGACCGGGAAAATATCCCCTTAGGGGTCGGAAAATCGTGTTTCGGACGTTGAAATCGCAGCAGTGGTGGTCCCATGAAAAAATGCCCCTGACAGGGGTATTTTTCATGGGACTACCACTGTTCCGATTGCGACGTCCAAAACACGATTTTTCGACCCCTAAGAGGTTATTTTCCAGGTCCCAAAAGGGGAATTCCAGTTGGCCATAAACTTTTCGAGCAAAGTTCCAGAATAGAGAGTACATAAAAATACCACTGTTGTGGTTGCGACGTCCGAATCACGATTTTCCGGCCCCTAAGGGGCATTTTCCCGGTCCCAAACGGGGAATTTCAGTTGGCCATAAACTTTTCGACCACAAATCCGGCTTTGGCTTTAGCATGCACCTTCGACCTCGCATCATCCCGGAATCCATCTTTCAGGCCCTATAGAGGCCATTTTTGGCCCCTGGGGCCAATTCCAGACGTGGAGGGTCATTTCTGAGTTCGGGATCGGATTCAGCGTCGAAAAATACATGGGAATACATACGTCCCACCCAGAAGTCCGAACACTTGTTTTTTTTTGTGGGGCTGTGTTATAGTTAAAGTAGGATCACCCAAATTTGAAATCGTTTGTTGTGCCGCTTTCTAGTAAAAAAAGCCCATAAACTGCAGACAAAGACTCGTGCAGCAGGACAGGGAAATGGACACCTGCGACCAGTAGGTTAAACTGGAGCGCGCTTACTACTGATATATTATGTTCAATTTAATTATGAGTGAATTTTACATCGTAACATAGAATTCGTCCAACAGTAATTTAGTCTAAATAACTTACTTCTGTGCAATTTTAAACGATGACCGAAACAGAATTAATATTTGGCCGAAAAGGTTACATCAATACCACTGTAAAAACTTCTTACTAATGGGCTTGTTTAGTCATTTCACGTTTTCATTAAATATGTTAATATTATTGCACAATCAGTCAATCGAAACACACACACAAAATTACGTCGGTTGGACGAATAATAACTAAAATATTAAGGCTTATAATCCGAGAAAATTGAAAACGTTCAGTTTCCAGCTTAACATCATCCCACGAAAAACAACTTAATGTAACGGGCAATGCGATGAATCCAATACAACACCGCCATGATCCCGTAAAGGGAAACGATTTTGTGTCATTTTGACAAAGTTCATTGCAGAATCTTTGCAGTGGTGCCAACGCTTATCACTCATCGTGGGACTACGTCACCAGACGTCATCGTCCCGTTTCATAATGAGCGATGTTTGGTCGCTATTTTGAGGGTAAATTCGATCAAAAAAAGTCGTATCTTTTGGGGATAAGCATTTCGAATGGAGCACTTTTGTATTATGAAATAAAAAAAAATTGCTGGATAAACCCATTGAGATGTGTTGGTGAAAGATTACTGTGGTTCTAACGCTAGCCAATAGAAGTGGTACTTTTTTATTCACTGACAAATAAGGAATTTTAAATCCGCTAATGTAGCCTACAACATTCAGGAACTTTTATGTTTTTTTTTTACTTGAAAGCGGCAGAACAAACGATTTCAAATTTGAGTGATCCTACTTTACCTGTGGTTTTTTTGATAGGAAACCTGAACAAGCATACAAACCCGAGCAAACCAAGAAGAAGTCATCGACCAATTGTTGAAATTTGTGAATATTACTCCTTACAGAGGTGGGCAAAATCGTAATATTTTTAAAATCGATATATTGGATGCATGAAAATATAATCGGATTAGTTCAAATTATATTACCAATACTGTGCTGCTACTTGTATTTCATATTGGGTGGCGAATTACGATTACGATAACCGATGTTTCCTCGTCACTTATCGGATTTGTTACTACGAGAAGCAAATCGCGTTGTTGCCGATTTTTACTGTTTTTATTGCAATACCCCGAATAACGGATTAATAAAGACGGTTTATTTATTCATAGGTTTTAAGAGGGCTTTCTTAGCGGGTAAATTTCGCGTAGGTGGTTTTTCGAAAACTTTTGCTTTCAAAATGTTCGAGACTTAATAATTTGACGATAAAAGCCCGAGACCAACGGAAGAGAAATTTTATCGGAAATTATTAAGTCGAGAGCATTTGGTTTAAAGCGAAAATTTAAGAGAAATAAACCTATGTGACATTTACGTAGTAAAACTTAAAGCTCGTGTGATGTATGTTAAGATTATTTACTGATTATATATTTTTCTGTTTAGGATATTTTTGTCAATTTGGTTTAGTTTCTTGTAATTGCCGTATTCCGTGGTAACCACTTATACTTGACGCTGCACGGCCTACTATTTACACAAATTTTGCTTTGATTTAACTCTGCCGTAAGGAATTTTAATTTATAAATATTACAAAATTAAGTGTGGCTTTATAAAGAAGAAATGTTATTGAAAATAATTATTTAGCTTAATTAAAAGTACGTGGCATTTTTACTGTTCCGTGCTGAAATTAGCAAAATGGAACACTTATGGAATCACTATCCGTCCGTTCGTCTGTCGCAGGCGATTTTCTCTGAAACTATTCGACGTAAAAATTTGAAATTTAGCACAAATATAGAGTGTGGTGGCCCAATTACAGACGTGAGGTACAAACAGTTGAATTTTGATTATGGGGGTCAATTTCAGGGGGTAAATTGGATTATGGAAAAAAAATTCACAGGCATCGTGTAGAGTGTAGAGTGTTAAATGAAAATTTATTAAGGCACAAATTCCACAATATATATGATGTATTTATTTTAAAACATTTTCGGGAAAAACGCATAAAAATTGCTGTTTCCACCCTCATCACCAAAAGGATCGCTCAG
The DNA here is from genome assembly GCA_963971165.1 of Philopedon plagiatum. Lineage (NCBI taxonomy): Eukaryota > Metazoa > Arthropoda > Insecta > Coleoptera > Curculionidae > Philopedon > Philopedon plagiatum. Next base: position 26,480,598 of record OZ020190.1, read on the forward strand.
AAATATTTGAAAAAAATCATGAGCGTGGAGAATTAGGTATAGATTGAACCAAAATTATCAGAACTGCAAAATTCTAGCGCGATCAATTATTGTAAACAATGTAATTGTTTATTTCCTTATAACTGCTGAACCATTGGTTTTAAAGAAAAAGTTTTTCGATACAAAATATTTCTCACGATGTAAGGAAAAACTTTTCACCTTAAGCGTTCCTCCAAATCTTTAAAAAAGAATTTGGTGTATTGATTAAACATTGTTTTATGAATTGCTTCCACATCCACCATATTCGACAGAATTAGCCCACTGCAACTATTTTCGGTTTCCGAATTTTAAAAAAATGGCTCGACGGATAGAGATTCGACTCTAATGAGGAGATCATCAATGCCTATTTTGAAGAGTTGGAGAAATTTTATTATTCGGAAGAAATTGAAAAGTTGGAAAACCGTTGGACTAAGTTTATCGAGCTGAAAGGGGACTATGTCCAAAAATTAACTGTTTTCGAAAAAAAATGTTTGTTTCATTTTTACTAGACTTATTACTTCGCCCTCGCAGTATTTCTATATTATTAGGAATGATGCTTTGTTTTCATCAGATTTGTTTTCAGTTTAAGCAAAACTTTTAACCGAACATTTTGAGTGGGCACGCGTTTACCAGAATATCTAAACTAAACAATGCGAGTTCTTGTATATATGCGACCCCTCTATGCAAATCAGTTATGTGTTTTTGTTTGTGGCAATTTGTAATCCAAACAATTTGGTGATTTTGATAAATGAAGTGTCCAGAAGTTCATTTCAATTCCGCCAGTGCGGCAGTTTTCGTCCAAAAATAAACAAAACCACAGGCGCTGTATTATTTTTAGTAATGGAGTCTTGTGTGTTTTTTATTTACCAGCAAGATGGAATCTTCAGGCGATTCAAAAAAGCGAAGAGATTTCGAAAATATAGTTAAAGACAAATTTTTAAAGAAATATTTTTTTTCACATTTCAAGACCACACTGCAAAGACGATGAAGGTCACTTTACATTGATTCGCCAGAAAATGCATTCAAAGGTTTACAATGAAAATAATATTGATGGATGTCACCTTTAGCAAAACAATTCGTATGAACTGCATACATCATTTATTAAACGCTTTTATGGAAAAGAAATGAAATTTTTATGATTAAAAGTTTTTAGCTTTATTCAAATGCAACAAGACCACCAAAAAAACATAAAAATGATGAAAGTCACCGGAAAACCTAGCAAAAACGATTGTTTTCATACAAACACACAAACAAGCATTTATTTAGTTAGCAAATTTATCTACAACCGTAAAGTAATTATTACCGCACTACTTTGTGTACTGTAAGTCTTCTACCGCACTAACGCAGATGGATTTATTACCGCACCGTTACAGATAAAATATCGTACGTAACGCAGTTGGTGAATGGGTTTTTACCGCACGCGAGTAATAATTTGAAAACGAGCCGTAGGCGAGTTTTGCAAACTATCACTTACGTGCGGTAAAAACATAGTTACCACCCTTAGTATATGATATACTCGTATTATTTTCTGAACATGTAGTAGTAGGCCAGTATATTTTACTACCTTTGGGCTATTGTTCGGTATTTTTAACTAATGTTGCGAAAAAAAGGTATTGAAATAAAAGTGAACATGCGTTATAATTAATTTTAAAAGATAGGAAAAAATGTTAAATATGAAAGTTTTGGGGATTTTTATGGATTATTCATATATCTTATCAGCAAAACAATTGAGCATCGAATAAACAAAAAGTATAAAACATCGATATTTTAAATTGAATGTTATGATTATTATCATATTTTTGGATTCCAGGAGAAGAACATATCCTATGCGGTTTTTCAATCGTTTTTGAAATATTTCAAATTAAATTTTTCTTCGTAGGTAAGTTAGTGTCAAGGTTGACAATAATACTTTATTCACCGTGCATTTATAATTTTATTTTTATGCAAAATGAGATATTCTATAAAAAAATAAATGTTGATTTGAATTAGTTGTTGGTATTTGAAAGCAATAACCAGTGATTATAAACAATAACAAATGAGTTATATCATAAACAGATAAATGTTAACATTGGCGAATAAATATCAAAAGAAATTTTCAACTTCTCCGCCATTTAATTCTCTGCACTTTTCACAAATTCTTCTCTGCATCTGAAGTGGGTTTATAATACTTTCAACATCAACAATATTTTCATCATGATTACTAACTGTATACGACATTTTTCAAATGACCCCAAAGAAATGTTTCTAAATGTGTGAGGTCTGGGCTATTTGTAGGCCACAGTAACGTTCCATATCTACCGATCCATTCGTTAGACTGATAGTTTCAAAAATTGCGAACTTCAATTATATTATAAGGAGTTGCTCCGTCTTGTTGCCATTTAATACGTCGACGTTCTTTAAGTGGCAATTCGTAGACAATATCTTCGATTTCATTTTCTAAAAAATTAAGGTAGCGCTGGCCAGTTAATGCTCCACGAAAAAACAATAGTCCTAGAATTTTATTTTTTAATATCCCACACCAAACGTTGATTGAATTACGCCCCTGAAAAGCAATATCTTTGACGATAAAGGGATTTTCATCTGACCAAACATGAACATTTCGTCTATTAAACATTCCCGCAGTTGAGAAAGTTGCTTCGTCTGTCCTAACGATAGTATGAAATAAATTAGGATCTTGCCGCCTTCTTTCGTTAATATTTGTGACAAGTATATCTCCTTTCTTTTTGATCAGCACTAAGCTTTCTAAGCTTTTGAACTAGCATAATTTTATAATATGGTATATACTTAAAATACTTCGACATTCTTTGAACTGATCCATAAGTCAGCATTGTATCTCTTCTTCCTGAGATACCGCACACAAGGTATAGTTTATAATTATTATTGTTCATACTGCTCTTGTACATAAAATAAAATTTTAAATACAACGATTTTTATTACTGAAATACAAATAAATGTGTATGATGCGTTACTAAAAAAAATCACCGAAGGCCGATTTTCTAAACGTGCCACAAAATAAATAAAATTTTATTTTGTTTTTTTTTTCGTATAATGTGGCTAAAATATACTGAATGAAAATGTTGCTTTATGACAACCTATCTACAACGTGTACGACGTTTTTATTTTTATAATACAAACTGCAACAGTCGTATTGTTGATGTTTTCTTTTCCCATTCTGGAACCATCGTAAGGTGTATATTTCTTTGTAAAACACATTTCTCATTTCTGCTTTACAAGAATAATTTTATAAGGAGTTATTTTTTTCCAAAATTTAGAAACGTGCTTTGTCAGTTGACGAACTATTATTGTTAACGTGCCTTAGGATGCGGAAATCTTCGCTTTAAGTTTGTTGTTTATTTGAGCGGTAAATCAATCTACATGGAAATTACAGAAATTTGCAAATAAATGCAATTATTGTTTAGGAAGTTATGTAGATGCGGAATGTCACAGGAAACAATGAGCTATTGTTAAGTTGCTAATAATACATTGCTAAAATGAATTATCTCTAAAATATATTTTCAGCTAGCTTTACGTTTTGATATGTACACTTTTGGTAATTAATAATAAATCAGAAAAACACTATAATTAAGCATTAAATATCGTACATTTCTCGTGCATAAATATTTAAATAAAAGTTGAACATTACTAAACGTATGACAATGAAAAATTTATATGTTATAATTAGTTAACAGACAATAAGAGTATGTAAATTTAATAATTTTTACTGTCTACAGAACTACTGTTTACAAGAAAAGTCAAGAGGGTCAAATCCGGGGAACTTGCAGTCCAGTTGACCGGACCAGCTATTCCAATCCACTTATTTTCAAATATTGCATTCAAATAATTATGGGTCTGTATTGTATGATAGGGTGGAGTTCCGTCCTGTTGAAACCACATGTCAGGATTCATGTTTTGGTTTAATAATTGGGGTAATTGGTTTCTTAGAAAATCTGTGTATATTTCTCCATTTAAATGTTCTTCAAAGAAATGCGGATCAATAGCCCTATCCCCGATTATACCTCACCAGTAATTAATTGACCAAGGATGTTGATTTGGCAGAGCTCTCATGCAGTGGGGTTTTTCCGATGCATAGCATATTGTGACTATTTACTTGAAGAAGACAAGCAAACAAAAAAAATAAGCCTATTTTCGTCCGTTTTAGTTCGCTTCCGAATTCGTGGTTTCATCTTCAGACTGCCAATAGTACGACTTCTGCTTTCCTGTCCTTTAAATACCATGTGAAATTTCGGGTTATTGGGAACCCTCTCCGCCTACACTAGTGCAGTTTCTCTGTAGTTCCTTCTGCACTCCCCCAAAATTAACAACATATCAAATTGCACATTAAAATTCGCTTCAATGTTTAATTATGCAATAAACTGAAAATCATTAAAACTTCAAAATTCTCAACTGACTAAAGTAAAAATAATGACAAGAAATAATGTTTCTGAAATAGGTGAACTTCATTTATTAGTAAAATTTATTTATTTTTTGAATTTAATCAAAATTTAGTTAACCATAATTTCGTAACCGAAAGAGCAAATCAAAAAAAATTGTAGTTTTTTACATAGATTCGAATTTTACAAATAGAAGTATATCATCCCATTTACAATTTGAAAGTTACACCCCACCACTCAAAATATGTGGGGGGGGGGGGGGTGTATTAAATGTGAAAAATATATTTAAATATGTCCCCTCATGTCCCATTAACTAATCAAAATTTCATGAAAATAGTTTAAACCATTTTCTAGATATCGCCTTCTAACACTTTAAAAACGCACCCTGTAGAAAGAAGGGCCAGAAGTAAAAGTATTATTAAACAGTACTGTTCTCGATAAAATGTTTTCTTTTTGAGATTATGAAAAACATCATCTTCCACGATACCCCTCCAAACTTTGCCAAAATTCTACTTATCAATTTACAAAGTAACAATCAAAAACATTTAAGTTAGAAACTATTAAGTTCTTTATAAATTCCAGGAAAAAACAGATCTAACAATCTGGGTCGTTTTGTTTATTATTTAATTTTACAACTAAAAAAGAAGAACTCTGTATTATACAAAAAAGTTCGTATTTTTCATATACTTTCTAAATTACTTAGTTTCATCACAATAGGGAGACACAAAGGGTCTTTTTTAGGTAGGTACACAGTTTCCATTTTGACAAAACCATGAATAAAGCATGTTTTTATTAATACATCAATTTTCTTTATAATTACAATGATTATTTTGTAAAAAAGAATACTTATTTCATTTTTCTAGTATAAATAAAATATAAGAACCTAATGACTTTCTTACCTTTTATCATTGAACACTTTCACTATCGCGTTACTTATATAGAATATAATATATATTATTGTTCTTTATATAAATAAGAATATCCGCTACATAATTTTAAAGTATATCAACTTAACCTTACTATTTAAAATTTAATTTTAAGAGAAACTTATCTTTTTCAATTTTATGCCACATATGCTGCCCAAAACTGGCTATAAAATGTTCAAAGAATTTTTTTGGTTGTTTGTTAACAATAGAATGGTTCTGTTGTTTTTTATTACCATCATAAATGTTGAACAGGACACTGAATTAATTTTATTTATGGGACCGAATCCGTTGAAAAACCATAAATTTTAAATGCCACTCCCGTATACCGCTTACTTTAATAAAGCAAGCTCTAAAATGCTTTTATGACTGGGTCGTAGTGACATAATATGCTTCTATTTATGAGTAATAGTAATAAAATTAGCTTAAGATAAACTATAAAATTCGTGTATTTTTAAACATGCTCAATAATTAATTAGACAAAAAGCATTATACAAGGTAGTTATGGGTAAAGCTAGCGATGGTAATATTCAGTTACTGTTATTATTAACTAAAAGGGGGAACAATATATAAATCAGATTTCTTTACGGTCAAAATAATTACTGTACTATAATGTGTGTTAGAGAGCATTAACATGGAGATCTGAAAACCTGATCATTTCTCTATGGTCTGTTAACATATGGATAATCCATTCGAGTTAGGTATGGTTAAGCAACGCAATATAAAAAATGGGTTCCCTAAAGCGACGCCCGCGAGAGGTCGACAAACTAAATTTTGTAGTAGTGACCGCGCCTACCCTCATCCGTTGATATTTAAAGTTTTGAATATTCAATTTAAGGTCCTATTGCGCTCAAGTCCTTTAAAACTGTTCTAATAGATCACGTGACCAAAATAATGTTTTGCTATTCATCTGCAAACGTTTAACTTGAATGGCAAGAGCTATCAGCTCTAACATTGTGGTTTGAGGTTTAGCACGAACCAGCTGCTTTTCGGTTTAAAACTGTTTTTATAAATGATGAAGATAAAATTGAAATGCCATTAGTGTAACCGATAGTTTTCTCGTTTGTCATCAAAGTTTCACGTACCTACACGCCTAATATTCGGCGCCTGTGCCAAAATGTCGCGTCAGGAGTTGTACGGGTTGGTAAATTATAATAGGGTTTAGCAAAACAGTTATGTTAAATAGTAAGGACAATAAACCTTCTATTAATATCATAAAATGGATTCGTCGTACGTACTGATATACGACTACGGATGCACTACTATCTCGCTGGCCTGATATTTATATGGACAATAGTTTATTCAAACAGTATAAACTGGTGAGGGTTCCTAAAGTAATGGGGAGGCCAACGATATGGAATTCTTGGAAAATTCTTCCAAAATTAAACCAAGTAATATCGGCGTATTAAAAGCATAGGTAACTTACCTATGATACGCAGATGATACCGCTATTGTATCCTAGGGTAAAAACTGGCAAGGTGTATAAAGATGCGCAGTTTACGAGTGGCTATCTGGTGGCTTATTAAGCTCAAAATATTTCAACAACCAATTTTGACATTTTCCACTACAACTGTTGATCAACCAGGGCAGAACTTTTTAAAAATTCACACTCCCAAATGAAACCGAATTAATGCATGTCTGTGTAATATAATAACTAGAAACATACAAACAAATATTTTGAGATACTTTGTTTGTCATCTTAAGTGGAACGAGCATGCTAATTATGTGGTTAGTAAGATAAAAGCTTTTTAAAAATTGTATCAGCTAAGAAATATTGTGGATAGAAAAATTTGGCATACTTTGTATAACGCTTTGGTGGAATCTCACGTATTGTAGTTGGGGGTTGCTTTAAGTCCTTTTTAGTTGTCCATACACAGTTCTTAAAATTATATTCAAAAAAGAAAATAGGTATTTCAAGTTTATTATATAACTAGCTTTCTCCCGCGACTTCGTCCACGTGGTATAGTTGATGATAGTGTAGTTTTGATGTCATGATTATGAATACATGAAACATGAATTGGGTTAGGTGAGTTATATCTAGAGACTGGATTTCAATATTACATGACGAAAAAACCTGGGTCGGACTCAGGCAGCTAATAGAAAAGGTAGGTAAATGAAATGAAATTAATATTAGATTTTGTCAGGTTGTATTTATGAATTATTGTTCCTAAAAAATATTTCAATGAACCAACTTTAGAAAAGAAAAAGCACTGACAAGGATGAACTCATATTGTTAGGTACCATTTTATTACTGCGGTTAATGGTCAACTTAATTTTGTTCATTTTTATGAAAATGTTTTTCTTCTTAGTGCACCTATTCTAACCCCCCCCCCCCTCCCTTCATCTTATTTCCCGTTTTTAAATTTGTAATGGCCATGTTAAATTAGATTTTCTGAGCTCAATAACCCCAAAACAGTTTAATTAGTTAACATTGTTGAAGAAATTCTAACCCGCTCTCCCCCCCCCCCCCCGCCGTTAAATTTTATAACATCTAAATTATATTTTTTGACCTTAACCGCCCCGAAAATGATAATATTTTCAGAAAAATTTCCACTCCAGCAATAATATTTATCGACGGATATCTGAAATCCTGCAAAGTCACGTGATTTATTACACTATTGGCAAATATCGTTTTAAAATTTGCATACAAATAGCAGATCAGTAAAAAATCAGGTGATCTATTAAAATAATGATCTATTAAAACAGTTTCAAAATGCTTGAGGGCAAAAAAATTTGGCAGCCAGATTCTCCAACGCTAGTCTAGTCTAATTTAACATCTAAAAGTGTAAAAATAAGACAACTAAGTTTTATACTATGAATTTATCTGAGCTTTTTCGAAAATTTATAAAGAAAAGGGCAATTTTAGTACGTACTTTCGACAATAATAATAGGACTAAATTCATTGCAGCAACTCGTTCCAAGATGAAAATCCTTTGGAAATCAAGCAAATCGCTGCAATTCAGAATAATTCATGTTTTTAATGACGACCTATTAACAATGACAGGGCAAAAACCTGTCAAAACATAGCTGATCAACTATAAGATCTTAATTTAAACCAGTACTAAATCTTAAACTTTCTTAGTGAATCTGAACGTAAACGTTTTCAACCCAAAGCAAAAATTAACCAATAATAATTGGAACACGAAAATATGGAATATCAATTTTATAGGTGGAAAATATAAAGGACAATTTTCTTCATTAACTACATTTTATACATAAGAACATAAAAACCCACACTAGATTGTAAAGGTTAGTTTCTTGCATTTAAAAATGTCGGATTAATTCTTTTGATAAAAAAAAAAACAAGTTTGTGAGTACGCAAATTTTTATCATTTACTGTCGTATATGTACTCGTTTCACTATTAATTTTTACAAACGGAAACATAACAAACAGTAAATACACATTTTAATTACTCTATGCTACAACATTTCAAAAGAAAAAAACAGAAAAAGTACTTTTTATCGCCGCTCGCAGCACAAACCGACAAGAAGAAAATTGAACAAAGGCACAAACAAAACATTCGTTGTTTTACGATAGTGTTTCCGATCATATTTTTTCTTTATCTATTCTAATTTTCGTACGTTAAAGAGATAAAAGACAGTGAACAGTCAGAAACGGTGAATCAATTGACAGAGACTTTGTAAAAAAAAATTAATATCTTTCGATAAAGATAAATATAAAGGGTGGTATTTTCCCGGGAGTCATCAATCCTTCTGAAATTTTTTTAATTATTAAAATACCCCTCTTCCACATCGTCCAATTAAATTATCTTATATTTAACTAGTTTTTACAATCCGTGAATCGTGTGCCGGTAGTAGATCCACAAAGCATATTATGTGGGTTCGTAAAGGTTGATTTATAACATATAAATCTTACATTATCTTTGCCTACAAACCGGAAAAGAAAATTTACTGCCACATTCCTTTCTGCAAGCTTGTGTACTTACTATCGAATACAAAATTCTTGTTCGTTTTGGGCGGGCAACTAAAGAATAAGGTTATTGCATTCTTAGATTTTACATTTTATGATATATTCAGTCATGCAAATACATGTATTTTTGAAAGAATTTTACTTATTATGGAAATATTTGGTATTAAAAAGTCTTGCTTCAAAAATATTCAAATTATATATTATTTAAAGATGATTTTCAAGCTAGTGAAAGTCACTTTAATAAAATAGCTATTTCCTTAACAGTTGTGGAAAGTGGTACTCTTCCGCACGTGACTTCATTGGACCGAACGACACGAAGCGGAGTTCAGTCAGTCGAGTGCGGAAAAGACACTTTCCGCGTGTTGGGTACAATGCTTTTTCTACAAGCATAAGAAATAATTATCTAGTTTTAGTAGGTATTTTTATTAAATATTTTATTTCAGTATAGACATCAAAGTGAAAATACAATTCAAAATTCAAACTTATATTATTTTCATTTATTAAGAATATTAATGGTAATAGAACAGCAACTTGCCTTTGTTGAATTTATGGCCGAATCTAACTGGTTTTTAACGTAAAGAAAGATGTCTTGCCATTCCAAAATTATTTATGTCCTGTGTATGTTCACCGTGAGGTGGCTGAAGGTCAATTGCTGCTGGTTGCTGCGATTTGGAGGTGGTAGCCTGGTTTTGTAAGATCCGATATGCATTTTGTTTTGTAAAAATATCCATATATCCTTTAGCAACTCTTGTGGACTTCTATCCACCATGGTGCTTAAGATTCGTGATGTCTACTCCACAGTCCACAAGCAGAGTGGCTGAAGACCGCCTAAAACAATGCCCAGTGTAGAGCTTGGGACTCGACATTTTGAGATATCCAGTCACATCCGTGGGCATCTTGCCGATTTTGTTAATTCGAGCCCATTGGGCAGAAGATTTTGCCTTTTGGTAATTTAAGAAAAATCTTTTATGGGGCGTACTTTGTAGTCGCAGTAAGGTATATTTTTGACTAAGTTTAAATTTCGTTTACCGCTTCTGCTTTAATGGATTTTATTATAAGAAATCGTAATATGCATCAAAAAGTCTTTGTCTTCAATGTTATCTAGGGTCCAATTAGTTAATTCTTCACGGCGCCGCCCACTGGTGTATAATATATAGGGAAGCGGGAAAAATTCTAAATCTTTTAAAATACTTAAATTATTTGGAATTTATTTAAATAGAAGACAAATTATGATATTTAAGAATATAACATTAAATTGAAATAAAAATCCAGAAGAGCCTAGGAAACCTAACCCAACCCTAACTATCTGGGTACAAGAAAATGGGTCAAACGTTATATTGCACTATATTGTGACAAATTGAGTTTTTTCCGCCTACACACCAGTGTGCACCGCGCCGGTCGCAGGCGCCTGCCATCCCAAATAATGTGTCAACTTTAGTCCAAAGGAAATCATCTGTAGCCTCGTTCAGAAATTTCTCTATATTGTTTCTTGTTAGATTTTTTTGGCTGAAATCAAACATTCTTTCCTTGAGAAATGCGATCACTTTATTATATTTGCTTATATCAAAATTGTATTTTAATTTTAACATAGATTTTAACATTGAGTATATTCACTATAATGTGGACATTTTGCAACTTTTTTAAATGTCGGAAAATTGTACTAGAATTATTTATTCTTCCTTGAAATTGTTTTTTTTTTTCACTCCATTTACTAAATGTTTCCAATTTTTTGCCATAACGGAATTTCGATTTTCCTGGCAACAGTTCGAAGTTCACATTCCTGGCTTCTTCGAGAATGTCTTCCGGTACTCCATGAATTATATTCTCTTTAATTTCTTCCTCGATCTACAATTTCTACTTAAAAATTGGACAAAAGTCGAATTATCTTTGTATTTTCACTTTCTTCAAACTTAATTGCATAGCAACGATATAAATAGAAAGGTCCTGTAATTGTTCGGTGGATTCATAATTTTTGGATTGATATTTTTTGGGTACTTCCCACCAATATTTTATTAAATATGTTAAATTGGACCTCTTCGGTCAGGATCCAGTGACGTTAATTAACACGAAGTCTAATTTAGTGGCGATATAGTTATGTGACTGTTGATTTATTGTAAAGTAGTTACTTTTCGCATTGAGACTTGACAGCAAGCCCACAATATACAAATTCTGTTGCCCTGGAAATGTATAAAAAGTTATTTCTATATAATGCAAAGTCTCTAAGTTAATTTTTAGGGATGGTATCACATTTCAACATATTTTAAATTACAAAAGGAACAAACAGCAGTATGAAATAAAATACTGTACGATGCACGTCCGAGTCAAGTCACCGTTCATAAGATTATGATTATGTTTATTTTGTATCACTCCTCACTGTTATGGTTGAAAGAATAAAAGTTCCGATTTTTAAATTGTTGTCTCCATTTTTGTGTTACACCTTATCTAAAGTTACAGTAGCCTAGGGCGACAGGAAATATCCTATAATTTTGATCACCAATGAGCGGATGTCAAAATAGCTACTCGTAGGGTTTGATTAACCTGGAAAGTAAACGAAATAAAAACATGAAATTAAGAGTTTTATTTAAGTCTACAAACCTATTTCCAGATAATAAATTCGAGCAGAGGAGATTGTTATATTATCTCCCCTATTGCAAATATATAACAGAGTTCTTCCCAGAAATGGATGTCCGGTAGAGCGGCTCGACTTTAGCAGGGACACCACCCTCCACAATTTATTTAAAATAAATATTACATAACTTACCTTCTATTTTAATAAAATTGTGCAAGATTTATTTTGGGATAACGAGGGATGTCGGAATCAGAAAACTTTTTACAATTTTACCAGCTTTTAATATATCAACTTTGACTCTTAGGGATGACATTAAGTTCGAAATTTATTTCGATATCAGTGATAGAACTTCTGCTTTTATTGCTTACAAAGTTTTACAAACCTGGGATACGTGTCGATAGGCAAGCTTAAACTTGCGAAGTTTACAAAAGGTTTTGTGCGACAATTTTACTTAGCTGTTACAGAAACATTGTTGGAGGCAATGATTTATAGTATTGGATATCGGCAAGTTATAACTAAGAATCGGATCAGATTGGCATGGCGCACATTAAGAAAGTAATGTGTTTTCTAATGCTTACTTTGAAGATTGTAAAACTTTTTGTAAGAAGTTCATATATCTTTTTACTAATCATAAATTATTTTATTTGGTTTGCTTTTTAAATAAAAGCTAAAGTTGTTAACAAATTTTAAAACAATTTTATGTACAGGGTGTGTCAAAAAGTTTTTTTTAAACTTATTAATCTATTTTTTTTCTCATTCTTTGGGAAAACTTAAGTAAGCAAACGTTGTGAAAATAAAAGCTAAATTTATTAAGAAGTTTTAAAAATTTTTAGTACAGCTGTTATTATACCGAAAATACCCACCATGCAGCTTAATGCCTTTAACAAAACCTTGGTTCCATGGAAATCCTATTATTAAGTCGTGGAAAATCCAAAGTTATCATTGTGACATTTGGAAAAGGTATTGCCAGAAAATAAAGATGGCAGGCGAGTGTCAAAATCCACAGGATTCATGAATTTTGCAAAGAAACAAACACCATCCTTGTAAACCAACATTTATTTTTACTTTAAAATCTGATGATTACAATTTAGGTTTAATTTTTGTATATGGTACCAATGGGAACTAGGGGACAACTTCCCATTTCATAAAAAAAGAATTGTTTTCGTATGAAGCGAAGTTTACGTCTAATGGAGTAGTGTCTTCTCAAAACTACCGGAGAAAATTTTACCACTGAATGTAAAAATCAGAACTTTTTTAGAACTATGGTTTGGTGGGGTCTTTATAAAGATAAAATTGTTGGACCTTTATTTTTTAGCGAAACTTAACATCTCAACTCTACCTCAATTTCTTAAATAACGAAATATTTCTGTTTCTTCGCCATCTGCCATTGCAAGAAAGACGAAAAATTTGGTTTCAACAGGATGGAGCAACATACCACTGTACATAGGTGGTTGCAGAACTTCTTACCAGAATTTTAAAGGTAGGTGGTTGGGGTGACGGTCAGCTGCACCTTGACCATCGTGGTATGCAGATCTTTTACCACTGGATTATTTTCTGTGAGGCTATTTAAAAGAAAAACTTTACAGACATAGACCTTTTGTTGACATCAATTATTCAGAACGGGTAATATGCCAGTGTGTTAGAGAAATTTTCAAGAATTCAATAAAAAATGTAGCAGTTTTTGCAAAAGAACCATAATTTGTATCACAAAAGACGGTAGAATCGTTGAAACTTACTGTTTTTTTCACTTTTTCTTTTATTTCAATGCTTTATTTTTAAAAATCCTTACTTGTCTAACCGAAATTTTAATAAACTGGATAATTTTCAAATTAGTTTTTGGTAAGTGACTTTCCAAACAAATTAAGTTAATTTGAGAAATCATTAAGAAGTAATTTTAGCAAATACTTTTTTATGTTTAGCTTAAAGAAACTTATTGGGACACTCTGTAGGTACATGAAATTGTTTTAATTTTTTTAACAACCTTAACTCGTATTTAAAAAAAAAGGTGTGCTTAAATTTTCAAAAAAATGGACAATGAAGATACTTAGTTTAGTCTTAAGCCCTATTTAAATTTTAGACTTTCCCTCGTATATGGTAAAGATTTTTTAAAATATTCTTGGTGATTTTTTAGTTTGGGAACATGCAGAAGATTTCTCATATTTTTTTTTTAACCATATCTAATAATAAAAAAATCCCATATGGGAAGAACTTTATGGGATGTAATGACGCTGTATGTAAAAATAAAAATATAAATATAAGAAATACGCACTGCAATTTGAAATTCCTAACATCTACAGATGAGAAATCTTTTGTACTGAATTTCACGGCATATTCTAGAACTTTTGACTTTGTAACTTTAGCAGACTTAGATCTAAGGTAACGTGCCGTTATGAAAGCTTAAACTTGTCTAGTTAGTCCTAGAAAGTATTAATTAATTCCCTTGAAGTGGTCGGTCAGTGCCGTACTAGCTTAGATTACATAAAATTGTTTTCCTAAAAAAAGTAAAAATATTGATTATCCGTCACCGTTATTTTATCGACCATGGTGACCAAAATAAATTTTAGTCTTGATCTACAGGGTCAGTTTTTTTAACGTGTTACAAGGCGATATTTCAAAAACGGTTTAAGATATTTTCATGAAATTTTGATGAGTTAATAGGAAGATAATGGGAGATTTAAACATATTTTTGACATTGACCCCCTCTCTCTATTTTGAGGGGTGGGGAGTAACTTTGGAATTTTAAATGGGATGATGTTCTTTGGCTTATGAGATTCGAATCTGCGTAAAAAAACTACGTACTCGTACAAAATCTTTTTCGATTTGCTTTTTCGGTTATGGAATTATGATATATTACGTTTTGAATAAAAAAAACTACTTACCATTAAATTTCAACTTATTAATCGTCTGTCATGCTTGAGAAGTTGTTCGAAATGTCCCCCTTCAACTTCCAAACACTTTGTTACTCTTTTTCTAATAAGCAGACAAAGCGGATTCGTTCTTTCATATCATCTAAATTTGTAGGTGCAGTCGCCATCACTTTGTCCTTTATGGAACCCCACAAGAAAATGTGAGGGGGGTCAAATCCGGAGACCTCGCAGGCCAGTTGAAAAATAATCGTTGAAACGTCAAAATTCTCAACTGTCTTAAGTAAAAATAACGCATTTCCACAAACGAATAATAATTATTCTGAAATAAGTGAACTCAAAATAGCTCAATAATAATTCATAATTCCATAACCGAAAGAGAAAATCAAAAAAAGGTTTGACACATTCGTTGTTTTTTAGGTAAATTCGTATTTTATAAACAAAACTACATTATCCCATTGAACATTCCAAAGTTGTCACCACCCTTTAAAATAAAGAGAGAGAGAGACAGAGAGAGAGAGAGAGGATAAATGTCAAAAATATGTATAAAAATGTCCCCCCATCTCCCTATTAACTCACCAAAATTTCATGGAAATATTTTAAACCGTTTTCGAGATATCGCCATGTAACACTTGAAAAAACTCACCCTGTATAGTTTATCGTTTCAAACCATATTTACTAAATAATTTTGTTAAACAACGTTACACATCATTCACATCAATGGATTGATTTTATATTTTTTCATTTAAGGAATTTGGTCTTGGATTTAAAATTACTCGTTCTAAATAAATATGCCGCAAAATGTTTTCGAAAATAAAATGGTGCTTATGGATGTGAGCTTCTCGACAAAAGACCTTATCTTTAATTCACAATCTAAGAGCAAGTTCCAAAAGTCCTTTAAAACACTTTCCGATGGTGAATTAATTAAATACGAATTTTGGACTACGATTGTACAATTGTACATATACATAAGTACTTACATATATGCACATACATCTACATTGCCCTAAAATATTCTTACCCAATTTTCATTATCAGAAAATAAAAATAGTTTGCTTTCGACGTTGTAGGCCTTGTTTAAATAATTTATTTCTGTTAGGTCACAAATAGTATCTTCTAATTCTCTTTTTTCTCTTCTCCTGAACTAGCTTTTAGATAATTGCCTGGAAAACGAGTTTCAGTTCAATTATTTATCAATTGCAAAACGATTAGTGCTGTAATACACTAAATTTGAAGTTTAAAACTCCAATTTATTACTGCTCTACTAGCGTTCGAAAAAATCTTCATTAAAACTAAATGCACCTACGCAACGCGACAAAGGTTTTAAAATATTTTATTAGTAGTTAGGGTAAAGTGAGATATATACGTGATGCAGGTAATTTCGAGACAGTCTGTATTTTAACTGTTATGAACGTACCAAATTGTGCAGTGTTACTAAGGCATAGCGTCACATTATACTAAGTGCCAGAAAGCTAGCAGATGTATGTTTTTTCTGTAAAAAGCTGAAACATTTTTACGCACTTGGATATTTTATTCGCTGTGACTAGAGTCCCGACTCGGGACCCAACTTCTGTCCCGAATACCGTCATCAAATTACGTCATTAGTAGTTTTGTCGAGACTGGTATTCCGCCCCGACTCGGGACCCGCACCCGGTCCCGACTTAATAGTTTAATAGAAGGCTTTTGGGGTTATGTTCGAATAATGTTATTGTTATTAGAAAGTTGTATGGGGTTTACTTTACTTAATAAATTAGTAGTAGGACGTTTAGATGACACAACTAGAAATGTATAGGTACGCAAGTATGTCTTTAATTTCTGCTAATGCTAATTTATAGGTGAGAACTTGGAGAAAAACTTTAGCTCTTATCGGATAATGATGTAAAGAATTGTATCCATCAATATGAAAACAGTATACATATATATAGATATATATATATATATATATATATATATATATATATATATATATATATATATATATATATATATATATATATATATATATATATATATATATATATATATACTCGTACTAAGCTTTGGAAATGTGGTGCTAAACCTGTTTCATCGAATTACACCAAACGCCCAATTAAAAGCTAAATAATAAACAAATAAATAAAAAAATAACAAAATAAAAAATTAAAAAATCAATAGATAAACTTGACTGCATATTTGAACATAGTTTCTAATTCCAAACAATTTTCTTTCGTAACAGATTTTTAAATTTTAGAAACAAGGCTGTTTGCTCTTACGTCAAATTCATATTTTATTTGACACCCCGTATATGACTGATAAATTTTGCTGTGTGATGATTTTATTAAACCATGCAGAACTTTTTATAGGGAGCAAGCTTTTTCCGAAAAATTACTAATAGAAAAGATTTTCCTATGTAGCCAACTTAAGTAGACATAGATACTGTGACTGTGTCTATCATGTTTGTAACTGGTGATTTAGGTGAATGTACGATTCGTCTTATAAATTCGGGACCCGATGTGGGTCCCGAGTCAGCGACCCCTAGTCGCGACAAAACTACTAATGACGTCATTTGACGACGTTGTTCGTGATTAAATGTGGGTCCCGAGTCGGGGCGGAACACCAGTCCCGACAAATTCACTAATGACGTAATTTGATGACGTTATTCGGGACTGGAGTTGGTCCCGAGTCGGGACTCTAGTCACAGCGTATTTTATTTGTGTCCAAAATCCTGTGCTCGGAGAGTTAAAAGACAACCTATAAGGAAGGTAAGTTGATATGTATTAGGTAGTTTTATATAGCTTAGGACTTACAATTCTGTAGAAAAAATCCACGTACCGTAATTAAATTTTTAGTTTTTGCTGTTAGGAGAAAGTTTTTGGGCATCACGAAAATTCCCAATGTAGCAAAATGCGATTATCCAGCATTTTTTTTCATGATTGAAAAGTGCTCCATTTGAAAAGCTTAACCCCAAAAAATTAGTATTTTTTTTTTCAAATTCTTCCTCAAAATAGCGGTCAAAGATCGCCTATTATAAAACGGGGGTCTGGGCTCTTGTGACGTAGTCCCATGAGCGACCCAAACTTAGGAAATAAATTAAGCTTTGACAACGCTGATATAATTCTGCGGGTTGATCATAGAGGTTATGTTATCAAACTAAATTATAAATAAAACGTAATATTTGAAATTTATACTGAAGTGTTATACAGAGATATTAAAAGAACTGAGAAAACAGTCAATGTATAATATTTTATAACCTAAAAAGCATTTACGAATGAGAACCAAAGAAGTAATAACCATTAGCAGAAAAACTATAACACGCCGAGGTTTGGGTTTTACTATTATTTCGATTGTAGTTCATCGTTATATTTAAATACACTTATGTACTCTGAAAAAATGTCCAAACTAGAACTAAATTCGAGGATTAAAAATGCTACAAATTATGCAAAATATAAACACTCTCTGCTAGTACTAAAACGGATGAAGAGGCGCGTGGCAGTGTTGCCCCTAATTTGAGTCGCCACATAGTCCACTACGTTCAGTTGTCTTTTGTAGGATGACATCAGACGGAAAACTAAATTTGGTCGAATTTAAAACCGTACGTCCAGATTCTCCAAAGATCGGTCTAATTTGACAGCCAAATGTTTTAAACTGACAGGTGTAAGAATAAGACAGCTACGTTTTATATTATGAATTTATTTCCGAACCTTTTCGCAAAATTAGCTATAAAGAAATAGGCCATTTTAGTACTTTCAGTAATAACAAAACTAAATTCATTCTTGCAATACCTTCCAAGATGAAAATCATTTGGAAACCAAGCGTATCGCTGAAATATTAGAACAACTCAGAAGTTTTTAATGACGACTTATAAACAATGACATGGCAAAAACTAACTGATCAACTAGAAGATTTTAAATCACTACTAAAATCTTAAACCTTTTTAGTGAATTTGAACGTTAATATTTTTATTTGTATCCGTCCAACAGGCGTAATTTTTTGTGTGCGCGTTTCGACTCACCGATTGTGCAATGATATTAACAGATTTATTACAAACGCGAAATGACTGAACAAGCCTTAGTACGAACCTTCTGACGAACTTACCTAAAGTAGTTTTTTTTGACACGATACCTAGAGAAAACGACAGCATAACCAATCAAAACTTCTTAATGTAGCAAGTATGGATAAGAAGTTGCACATAACAATATACAAGCTGTCGAAAATTACTCTAATCCTTAAAAGGTAAAGGAAGAAAAGCGCAAAAATGTTTCTAAACCTGTAAGACCACACACAGAAAAAAGTAATTCCACAGTCACGAATAAAACACTCTTTTTAAGTATACCGCATACTTATATATCCACAAGATAAGGAAACCTCATGGAATAAATTGAATTTTCTTGTGATACTTTGTTAAGCCGAGAATACGCGTTTCTTGGAATAAACTAATTTCTTACGAAAGTATAATATTTCTCAAAAGAATAATATAATGCTAACCTCCATCTCATTTCATTTTCGTCCAGCCCTGGCACCATGACTTTCTTGGTTCGTTAACTCACTATTAATTATTTTACCTGATTTCACAACACTAAGCATTTTATACGTGTCTGCAATTTTCTTGTTTATTGTCTTATAATAATTAGAGATCGGATTGGGATTACATTCCAGGAACGTACTCCGTTGAAAAAACAATGTACACAGAAAATATTAGAAATATTTTTGACAAGACTATGGGGTTATTGAAGTCCGAAAAAACGAAATTGAAGTAAAAAATCTAAAGGGAACGAGGGGGGATAAAAAGAGGGCGATTGGAAATTCTTTCAAAAATGTTAACAAATATGTCATTTTCGGGGTGATTGAGGTCAGAAAATCTAATTTTGTCTAAAAAATATAACAGGGGGGGGGGAGTGATGAAAAGGAGCGACTGAGAATTTCTCCAGAAATGATAAGTGTGTCATTTTTGGGGTTATTGAGGTACGAAAATCTAATTTTGTGTAATGGATATTAATAAAACTACCGTTTTGGGTTAAAAAGAAGCCACTGGCAATTATATGAAAACCCAAGCAAACCCAACCTATTAGCTAATATATCATGATGTTAAAAATGGGGGGGGGGGGGGGGGGTAAAAAGAGGCGGCTGAAAATTTCTCCAAAAAGTAAGATGTCTCATTTTTGGGGTTATTGAGGCTAGAAATTTAATATTGTCTAACAGATGGTAAAGGAAATTCAGGGGGGGGGGGGGGGTGTTAAAGAAGACGATTGGCAATTTTTTCTGAAATTGGGAACTAATATGCAATTTTCCAAAAATGTCGTATTCGGGGTGAATAAGGTCAAAAAATATTTTGTGTAATAGATGTTAAGAAAATTAACGCGGGGGGCGGGGGTGGCAGTTTTTCCAAGAATGTTAACTAATGTGACATTTTCGGGGCTATTAAGGTCAGAAAGTCTAATTTTATGTAAGATATTAAAAAAATTAACGTGGGGAGGATAAAACGGAAGCGACTGGCAATTTCAACAAAAATGTTAACTAATGCGTCATTTTTGGGGTTATTGAGGTCATAAAATTCAATTAAAATTCAATAAAAGGGAGCGGCTGAAAATTTCCCCAAAAATGTTAACGAATATCAGTTTCATGGATATTGAGGTCAGAAAATCGAATTTTGTCTACCATATGTTAAAAAAATTAACGGAGGGGGATAAAAAGCGGGTGTAAATTTTTCCAAAAATGGTAAATTTGTCATTTTTTGGGGTCATTGAGGTCAAAAAATCTACTTTTGTCTAACAGATTAGGGTAAAAAAAAATATAATTTATGTAACAGATATTAAAAAAATTAAGGGGGGGGGGGGGGTAAAAAGGAGCGATTGGCATCCAACAATGTTAACTAACTTAACTAACTTTTCGGGGATATTGAAGTCAGAAAAGTTAATTTTGTGCAACGGATTTCTTGAAAAATTGTAACTAATATATCATTTTTGGGATTATTAAAGCAAGAAAATCTAAAACAGGGAAAAATAAGATGAAGGTGAAGGGAAAATAGATGCATTAAAAAGAAAGAAATATTTTTTTATAAAATTTAACAAAAGTTGGCCATTAACCCCAGTAATAAATACAATGTGCAATATTATTGCACACTTTGCTTTTCCATTTGTGAAGTTGGATAATTTTTTTTTTGAAAAAAAATTG